>CAJUYG010001570.1:50493-83908 GCA_910591675.1 Galerucella calmariensis | reverse complement strand
TTTACTTCTCCAAAGCTATAAAAAATATCAACGTTAAATAATAACTATTTCTATTATCCAATATAGAGCGAACTGGTTCTCTATTATCCGTGTAGAAGCTTTACATCTCGACAGGGTTCGGCGTTTGCCCTAATTTTCTCGCATAATGGAGTTCGGAAAAATACACCGCATCACCATCACATCCCCTTAACAAGAATCACTCCTCTAAGTCTTGCTCTCACCGGCCCTCGGATAAATACGGATCGTATTCAGCACTAAATGATATTTATTTTCGAAAAGCTAGAGATAGAGCCACAGTTAAGTTGGTGTGTAAAGTATTACCTGTACTTATTTTGAAGATTTTACACAGAATCTGAATAGAATGGAGCTCCAAAAAAACATACATACATCAACTGGTTGTATAAATAGTTCAGACTCTATAGAATCCAAAACCAGAATGAAACTCACGAATAACATAGACAATAATTTGTTTTTGGCCAAAAAATGCTGAATAACGAAATATAAAAACTAGATCCATGCGTTTATGGCCATGGTACGATTGCGCACGGCTGGTGTAAACCCCGAAGTAGGAGTGGGCCAATTGAGGCTAAGCCTATGGCAAGAAGCACTTACTGCGCTACCTCTGCTGCAGGCAGCCAATGATGCAATTGAACCCAGGTTTGTGTTTAAGAAACCCTACAAAATACAAATAAAACAGAACTCAGAGTCAGATGATGCAAATGCAATACGCATATATACAGATGGCTCAAAAATGAAAAAAGGCTCAGGATGTGGAGCTTAATCCAGAACACTCAGCCTATGGATTAAGTGGGGAATGGGAAACAATACCAGCGTGGTTCAAACAGAACTGGCTGGTATCTCAATGGAGTACACGCATATTTCATATTTTGCTTGGATATTAATTTATAATAGTAAATATGATATCAAAAATTACTAACAATAAGAAATAAACCAGCAAATTTTAAAATAAAATTCAAATTTAAATGCACTTTCTGACCACAACCCGAGGATTTCCGAACGCTACCGATGATACGTGCGGTGTCATATGTTTGTTTGAGACCATTACGTGTTTGTGTGTGCCTTTTTTATTTCTAAAAGTCAACGTGAAGTGGAAAGTGGTCATGAATATTCGATATTTCCGAGGATACTAGTTCAGTGTTCAGTGACGATTCTTTCATATTTTGTGAGTAAAGGTATGGCTAGCGAAGGTTTTGTAAAAGCACAAACTGATAACTTGCCCAAAGTAGACTCATTTATGCTGCTTGAATTTATTAACTCAAAGAGCTGCTTTAATGCAGAGGAAATAAGAGGAGTTAAAGCATTATCGTAAGTACGATTTAAACTATGTTTTTTATATAATATATACCAACCATATTTCAATGTGTGTTCATAAGAAAATGATGTTTTTATGGTTGATTCCTAGATATATAGGTACATAACCTCAAACTATTTAAGAATAAAAATTACCAGCATAGAAGTAGGTACTTACATTAAAATGGTCTTCACAAACAAAAGTAATGCCCTTCTCTTAAGTGTATTTTTGCTTGCGCCACCAGGTAAAGTAACAAATATTTTGTCTGGAGTTTTAATAGACGTTGATTTACCCACTGGAACAATGCAATACTAGTTATACAAAGTGTTTTTTTCGGCTTTATCCATTTTTGAAGCTTTCAGAAACAAATTAGGTAACAAGAGCTCAGAGCGTGATATATGAATAAGAATGTAAACAAATGACGTCACACCATGGGGCAGCCATCTTTATGACGTAAAGCGCGTTTTGGCGGACTTTCAAATTTTATGATTTTTATAGTCGTTTTAAAAGTATAGTTCATATTTTTTTGAAAAAATAGGCATGCAAGGTGTTAGGATACCTGATAAAGCGTCAATTCCCACCAATAGCAAAATTTATGCTTGTACCCTATTGCCACAAAAGAACTAACCAGAACCAGAAAAGGAATTTCTGAAAAAACATAACAATCTGCACTGATAGTAGACAAGCCCTATAAGCCTTGAACAGACAACGTGTTATATCGGGGCTGATACTACTAGTACTTAGATGAGCTAAAGGGCACGACAGGAGCAAAGATAATCGCATTGCCGTTTCTTTAGCCAGGGAAGCGGCTGGACTAAAAATTTTAGGACCCAGTGACACCTACGGCCTGACTACTTCGACAATTGCGGAACTAGCCAAACGTTACACCCAAGCTCAATCCCTTAAGAGATGGGATGGAATCAAAGGATGCAGTCTTGCCACGATCACCCTGGGCGACCCTGGGAAGCTGGCGCCGAATAAACTGCCACTGTCAACTAAGGAAACACCTCCATACTATGGGGCTAGTGGACACACCTCTCTGTAGGATGTGTGAACAGGCATCAACATCTTATGCGGGTGTCCGGAGTTATCGTCAATAAGAGAGTGTGTGTTCGGTGAGTCTTTGCCTCCACCTGCCGATATAAAGGAGATGTCTCCTAGTGACCTGTCCACCAATCTGGTAAGGACAGGATGGACGATGACCTAGGAGGACAACTCCTCGGGAGGATGTACAATGGGTCACATATGGCCTAAGTGCTGTAAGCTTACACTCACCCTCCCTACTCTATAGATACAGATAGATCCATCCATCAAAGATAGAGAAAAAAGCCTTACAGATCATCTTCGAGTTTGAAGTACTGATTTACTGATTTGAACTCCTGGAGCTCATGCACACTAAGAAAGATTTCTCAGATAAGGCTTTTGTGAGAAGAGTCTTGAGCCTGACGAAGACAAATAGGGTTTCCACATAAACATTGATGCCAAGAAAACAAAAATCCTAAAGGCAGAGGTGTATAACTTGAAAACTTGACTTAGAACCAAGATCATTCGGAAAATAAGAAAATTAGGTATTGGGAATCTAAAATGCGTATACTTTGGAATTTCTCTTTTTTCCATAGCTGCGAATGTAACTAAGCCTAAACGATGTAAAGGATGTGTTGTCGATAAATACTTCCGTAGATTATAAGTGTGGAAGGACCTCTGAATAGGTGGTGTTGCGGGTGTGTCACAAGAGGAATGAACAACTTCTTCTAGCACTGGGACATGTTTGTTTTACCTATGAAATATATTACACTACATACTAAACTAATACTATGCGTAAGTACCTAGCCGTATAGCATACTTATACGTAATGGTTAATTAATTACTAGTAGGTGACTATTTAACTATGTAGAATAGTCTTCTTCAAGTATTCTTTATCGACTTCTTCTCCTGATCAATACTGAATGTAAATTTATATGACTGGTCAAGTTCGAGCAAAACAGATAAACGTATTGTTGTCTTGCACCACGCTTGAGCTTGACACTAACCTTCTTTTATTTATATTTATATAATAATGAAATGTTTGAACGTTTTGTTGAAATAAGATCATTATATATATTATATATTATTATATTGGGCCAAAAGGCATCACAACGATTTTAGAAGAACTCTACCTCTTATCCTTTCAATACACTTCCATAAATTTGTTCATTAGCTTTTGAAGTTTATTAAGAAGTCCATCCCTGTCGTCGTTGAAGTTGATGCAATAAGTAGAAGTCTGTAAGTCAATTATAAGACGAGAGCCGAGCGAGTACGTAACTTGTGTCGTCACTTTCGTTTACATTGAAGCCGAAGCGCTTTTGGAGCATCAATTCGTCGTACAAAATAACATTGATGGGTACATCTCTTAATCATATCGAATTTAGTTAGACGGTGAAATGTTTGTGTACAGAGCATGAGGAGTAAATGAATTGAGAGATAAGTGTTTCTGTTGTTTACTAATTGTCTCACTATTAATCCAGATTCGTGAACTTTATAAAAAGAGAGAGATACAGTCAGAGAAGATGTATTGATATCTAGTAAGACTAGAACAGTTCCATGCATAAAGAAAATATTGCGTTACCATAGCAACGAACAATAACTCATTAGGAGTGTCAGTGTGAAGTTGGACGTCAAAAAAGTAAACTAGAGTTACGCGATAAATTAAAAGGAAAATGATGTCTACCGAAATTGTGAAAATCGAAAAATTGGAGCCATCATCAAGTACCTGTATTTAAAAGAGGTAAGGTAAGCAGATTTACGAAGATATGCTTAATACCATTGGTGATCAATGTCCTTCGTTCTCTCCAAGACCTAAGAAGCTTCTTGTCCAAAAATCCGCTGGAAAAGCTCTTGCTTCAGTTTTTGGGATTGCCATGGAGTAATCATGATTGATTTTTTGGATAAGGGTAGAACAATAACCGGAGATTACTATTCGACATTACTGACCACTCTACGGGAAAAAAAATTGAAAAGAAAAAACGCGGAAATCTATCCAAAGGTGTTTTGTTTTTGCAGGACAACGTCCCTGCACAAAAATCCCATGATGAAATGCAAAAAATTCGTGATTTAGGGTTTGAATTACTAGAATACCCCCCTTATTCACCAGATTTGGCTCCGTCCGAATATCGTCTCTTTCCTCAACTAAAAAGAAGTTTAAAAGATCGTAAATTTGCTTCCAACGAGGAGGTAATAAAAGCTGTGGAGGTCTGGTTTGCAGAGCAAGAAGAAACATTTTTTTTGAAAGGTCTAGAGACGCTGCAGGTTCGATGTAATAAATGTATCCAATAGGGTACAAGCATAAATTTTGCTATTGGTGGGAATTGACGCTTTATCAGGTCTCCTATAACACCTTGCATGCCTATTTTTCCAAAAAAATATAAACTTTACTTTTAAAACGACTTTAAAAACCATAAAATTTGAAAGTCCGCCAAAACGCGCTTTACGTCATAAAGATGGCTGCCCCATGGTGTGACGTCATGTGTTTACGTTCTTATTCGTGTATCACGCTCTGTGTTCTTGCGACCTAATTTGTTTCTGAAAGCTTTAAGAATGGATAAAGCCGAAAAATAAGCTTTCTATTCCAAGTATTGCATTGTTCCAGTGTTTAAATCAACGTCTATTAAAACTCCAGACAAAATATTTGTTACTTTACCTGGTGGCGCAAGCAAAAATACACTTAAGAGAAGGGCATTACTTTTGTTTGTTTTTGGTAATTTTTATTCTTAAATAGTTTGAGGTTATGTATCTATATGTCTAGGAATCAACCATAAAAACATCATTTTCTTACGACTACATATCGAAATATGGTTGGTATATAGTATATAAATAAAACATAGTTTAAATCGTACTTACGATAATGCTTTAACTCCTCTTATTTCCTCTGCATTAAAGCAGCTGTTTGAGTTAATAAATTCAAGCAGCATAAATGAGTCTACTTTGGGCAAGTTATCAGTTTGTGCTTTTACAAAACCTTCGCTAGCCATATCTTTACTCACAAAATATGAAAGAATCGTCAATGAACACTGAACTAGTAAATAAAATATATTCTTCCAAAGGTTTTGAAATATCCTCGGAAATATCGAATATTTATGTCCACTTTCCACTTTACGTTGACTTTTAGAAATAAAAAAAAATACACACAAACACGGTCTCAAACAAACATAATATATAAATGATATTTTTACGTCGATGTAGCAATTAATAGTTGATTAAAATACAATATAAACACACAACTACACATAACCTAATGCAATACCGGCCATATTGACATAAGTAAACACAAGAGATATGACGTCACACGTATCATCGGTAGCGTTCGGAAACCCTCGGGTTTTGGTCGGAAAGTGCATTGAAATTTGAATTTTATTTTAAAATTTGGGAGTAATGTCCAATGGAAACTGGTTTATTTCCTATTACTAGTAATTTTTGATATCATAATTAGTATTATAAATCAATATCCAAGCAAAATATGAAATATGCGTGTACTCTATTAAGAGGAGAATATGTTGAGTAATAAAATTTTTTCACATTGAAATTTTATTTCGTTCTATAGTAGGCTAAGAATTTTTTGAATATATATATATATATATGTAGTTTAGAGTAAACAGGACTCTAGTTATGAATAGGGCAATTGTAAGACCTTCTCCGAAGGGCTGTGTTGGTTTTTAAACAGGTTTTAGCACTTTATAAGTTTTGATAAATATTTTACAAAAACAATGTCCGTTCAACTAAGAAGCAACAACTACTTCCCGGGCTACATACCCCGACGGATATTAAATTACACTTCAAAGTCAAACGGGGATGTTATATCTACAAAGATATTTAACACTAACCACTCTGGTTTGCAATTAGAAGGGACAACATAACTTGTTGGCCGGTTTCGGTGTATTTGCGCTACATCAGTACAAGGCATATGTTCTCCGATCGGGAAGTAGTTATTGCTTCTTGGAAACCGTTAGAATAATTATAATTATTCTGCAATATCTATTAGTAATGACAAAATTACAGGAAACTGTTATAGACGGCATAGAAGGCATGGAAATTGGTCTGAACCATACTTTTGTCATGAAATAGAATAACTTCTTGATTCCGATTTTAACGAGAGTGAAATCTCATTAATTTATAGTTACCATGTAATACAAATTGAGTTGTCGATTGTTTTTGACGTGCGCGTAGTTTCAAAATGATTACCTAAGTTCAGGAGGCAATGAACTTTCATCTCTCGACTCCATGCTTCTGTGGGATTTTAATAAGTAAATTTATAACCAAGCGGGATTTTCGATACAAAGATTTCTATATAACAATATTCTCTAGATATTGAATAGTTTCGTGGATAATAATAGAAGGCAGCTATATTTAATAAATTTAATTAAAAAATTGATTATAATGGAACAAACCCTTTAGAAATGATATTAAACAATGAAAGGTCCTTTTATATGGCTTGTGGTATTATATATTTTCAAAATAAAACATCTTTTCAAAACTTTCTTTAGTAGATTTTTCACTATTTTAAACTTCTGAGAAATACCTTTTTTTTTAAACCACTAATTATCCTTTAAGAATCCTTGTGGCAGATATTTAACTCCTGATTAATTCCATGTTACTGATCCAAAGGATTATAATTCCTATACAAAAAATAGGATGCTTTGTTTTCGTAAGGAGCTAAAATTTTTAAATTCCCATCTACCATTGGCGTATAATAATATTTATACAAGAAGCTAGTTTACTTACAAAAACTTCTATCTAACATTAGCGTACTATAATGTTTTTATAAGGGATTAATTGATTCGTAGAAATTTCCATTTGTATAATAAAATTTTGATGAGCTAACCTGCAAAAACTGGGCATACGATTATTTTTTATAAAGGATTAATCTTTTTATAAAAATTTCCATACCATAGGCGTACTTCAAATTTTTTAAAGGGGTTCATTTTTTTATTTGAAAATATTGGAACAACCGGTATAACGTTATGTGAAAGAAACATTTTTATTTATTCCACATCCACACGTGACATGACATGAAATTTAATGCGACTGGAAGACACGCACGTTTAAAGAACCGCTTAAGCTTTATACTGAAAATATACAGTTTACTCGACGAAGTTTTATGATAAAAAGATTTAAAAGTACTTTTAATGGCCTTTTAAGAGTAACGCTTGTTTGGGGTACAAAGGAAAAAGCTTTTATTTGCTTTTTACAGCATGAATCACTCAATTTAGTTGTTATTGATTTACTAGTTCAACGCTGTAAGTATGTTTTAAGGTAAATCCCACTCACACACATGAATATACAGTTTTCTACGTGGTATTTGTGTCGAAATTATACGTCCTTAAACTAACAGAAGACAAATAAAATAATTCCTCTGAAACTTTTATATAAAAATGTTTACAAATATATTAACCACTTATTAAATTTTGTACGCCTATGAGGGTAGGGCATTTTTACATTTTGTAATATGCTACTCCGCTGAATTTTCGACTGTGTT
Source organism: Galerucella calmariensis (assembly GCA_910591675.1). Taxonomy (NCBI): domain Eukaryota; kingdom Metazoa; phylum Arthropoda; class Insecta; order Coleoptera; family Chrysomelidae; genus Galerucella; species Galerucella calmariensis. The sequence continues at coordinate 76,088 of CAJUYG010001570.1, read as the reverse complement.
AACCGAGTGGTCACCCATCGAAATACTAACCGCGCTCGAAACAAACAACCATGTAGCACGAGCGCTTCTTCGAGCCGCTCTCTAGTTCGCGCTCTAGGAAGGGACCAATCACCCTGCGCGCCACTTACTCGCACCTTAACAACAAAAGGGACCAGTGAAGTATTGCGAACTAAAATTTTGCAATCACTTGGACGTCTCAGGGTTGTCTGTGACTTGTGTGAAATTTTTATTCAAAAATTGAGCCTCCAGGCGGTAAAACTCCAAACCCCTACTACATCGTATCGATCGAAACCCATTTCTTGAAAGAAAGAAATTTATACGGTCTCTCGGGGTGAGGCGAATCGATAATCTAAGCGGTATAATAAAGTTCGGCTTTTCGCCTCCAGATGGCGCAACAAAGTGAGCAGTTTCTCTTTAATTATGTATATTGGAAGTTAAATAAGATAAGCGGGTATATTATGCTAATAGAAATAAGGATAATGTTAGGCAACTATTATTTGTATTTTTTTCAAAATTGTATTCTTAGTATTTTCGGAGATGAATGGTGAATGTCTTAAACTCCGAGAGCTGATAAAAAACTTTGGGAGGCACGCTAAACTTGTCCAATATTTTTCTTCACCAGGTGATTGATTAGTATCAGTACACTCCATTCCAAGATATTTCGTTTTAACTTTACACCAACGTCAAAATTTTTATTTTCTTATTGGTGAACCATTTTACCTATTTAAAGCACGCCTCAGCGTGTTTAAATCTAACTTTAAAAAACGGGCGTGTTTTAAAGTTACCGTGGCAACATCAACAACTCGAGAAACGAAGTCTAAATCATAATGAAAATTTTTTAATGATTGATCTGACAGGAGTAGTTTGTAAAACGTCAAAACTTTTATTCGAACAATATTTAACAATTTCAAATTTATAAATTAAAATGGAAAGTGCCGTTGGTATTGTTTGAAATATTAATATTTCGATTTTTCAAATCTTAGGAAATGGTATTTAAATTAATACTGTTGACATTCACAGAACTCAATGAGGTTGAACTTCCATCAAATTACAAATTAGTTGATGTTTTTCTCATTTCCATGACAACGCAAGGTATACATCATATACGTCACGAATTCAACCATTTGACATTTAGATCTTATTTCCATCTATGATTTCCATTTCTTGTTGTTGTAGTAGTTATAGACCAGTATTTATAATTTCAAAGTGCACCAATAAAAAAAATAGCGTAAAGTATTCGTGGATAACTGGTCTTCAAAATACTTGTTCTATTTCGAGCACGCCGTGGTGCTCCAAAAATCGCGCGTGTTTTAACGACCTTAATATCCACTTATACTTTAATATACTATTTTGTATTCCTCTTTCGAATATAGTGCAATATTAAGTGAGCCCTTTGCTGCCACTTGTTAAGTCCGAGATTTTTTTATTTTCAACATAACTCGATAGAATGAAACATAAAAATCTCGCCCCTAACGAGTAGCAGAGTAGGACTTACTTAATATTGGTCTGGCAGATTTTTTGTCAAGTATGAACGTGCCAGACTAATAAACAGAATAAAAATAGTTATTTTCCTAACAAGTGCAGAAAGTTATACTTTCCCGCACGCGACTGCAGTTCACCCGGCAAGCGGTCAAAGGCGGGAAATACACTTTCCGCATTAGTTACGAACATTATTTTTTCTACGACCGTATGTACAAAAATGGAAACCATCCCATTTTTCAAAAGTTATTTCATTTCAACCTACATATACAAAACTTTAACCAAAAACTATTAATTACAATAAATATTGATATTAAAAACAATTTGTTGAATTCTGTAAATTACTTAAAATTGCCGGTCCAGAGGAGCTATTTGGTGTTAACTGGTGAGTAGATGACGTCGATGAGGATGGCATCGGTTACAGGTCACATAAAGATGACGATGAAGGTGACTGCAACGGTTTTAAGTCATTTGTAGATGAAAGAGTTTTATTTAATATATTTTTCTCATATTTTAAAAATATTCAAAATGCAACAAAAAGCTAGAAAAGATGTAGATTTCATTTGATGGACTAGTTCGTAAATATTTATTCACCTGTTGTAACAATATTTATAACTTCCGAAGTAAAAAACTATCTGATAAGGTCAAAATTTGCATAATTTTACTTTCCCGCACTAGTGCGGGAAAGAGACACTTTCAGAACTAAAATGCGTGCGGGAAAGTGGGTTAAACCGCAAGGTCGTAGAAAAAATAAATATTTTGACGTTCTAATTTTTTTTATCTCTTGTGCCAACCTTTCACGGCTGTCAATACCTGGTCAACGAAATATTGTGAAATGTACTTTACCAGTCAGAGGTTTTCAGTCCTCTTGGTGGTACCGTTGTTCTTAAATGTTGAACATGTTTCCAGCGTGTCTCAAGTACCTAATCAAGAATGTTTACTAGCTCTCCTGGTATAATTTTTTACTTTTTATTTTCATTAAAAAATATATATACTTGAGGAAAAAATTTCTTTTATATTGAAAACCAACGATTGATTCAAAAAAGTTCTCTCTTCTTTTTTAAATTAAAAAAAAACAGTTTTTGCTTCGCTACATTAACGTAGCCAAACTATAATACACTGTGGGCCGAAATAAAGGAGTGAATTTTTCAAGGAGAAATTTTTTTTTTCTTCTGCGATTTATTTTCTTTTTACAGGGCTAATAACCTAACATGTTCTCAGCATGACTGTAAATTTGGAAGCGAAAATAATGTACAGAGTCGGACTTATAAGAAAATTATAAAACAGTGCATTTGAGCTCGTTGCAAATGAAAACTGTCTTAGCTAAAATTGTACTAATGAAAATTTTCGGTAGATAAACTATCCAGAACACTTCAGTAAAAAGAAAATTTTCCGATATTACCGGATTCGAGAAATACCATTTTTTTATTAAATAATATTTTAACAAATAACACATTTATGGAAACAGTGTAGTAACTTCAAAATTTAGAGAAAAATATTATGAATGTGGCCACCTAACAGCCCAAAATGAAATCCGGTTGATTATTCAATTTGGGGAATTTTCGTACAAAATTTGTATGACGGATAACAATTTGAAACAATCGAGCAGCTCAAAGAAAGAATGCAGTTTGTTTGAAAATTTTTGGACAGGATGCAATGAATGGGGCTATGGCGCTGACGACTTCAAGAAGTAGTAACCAATAATGGTGGCCACATTCATAATATTTTATATACTCTGAGTTTTAAAGTTACTAAACTGTTTTCATAAATGTGTTATTTGTTAAAATGTTTTAATAAAAAAAATGGTATTTCGCAAATCCGGTAATTTCGGAAAATTTCATTTTTACTGAAGTGTTCTGGATAGTTTATCTACCGAAAATGCATATTAGTACAATTTTAGCTAAAACAGTTTTCATTTGCAACGAGCTCAAATGCACTGTTATATAATTTTTTTTTCTCCACGACTAAATAATAACGCACAAATTATTTTTACATATTTAGCTGCATAATGATATAAATTCTTCACACCAGTGAATAATAAGAAGAATTCACTCTCGTTAGCCAATCACATTCTATTATTATCAGAATTCACGCTAAAATGAATTAAAATGAATAAATCAAATCGTCTCTTTAAAACGTCAAATACCTAAGAACGCAAATCGCTTCTGACAGCGCGTCGTTTGAAACGTCAAAATAATTATAAAATTATAATTTTACGTATTATAAGAGAAAACAATGGACAACAGTAGTGATAGTGAATATGTACCTACGCCTCCCGGAATTAATTCCATTTATAAATGTAAGGGTTCCTATTAAAAATATACATATATATATATTTACTTTTTACATTTTTATAAATATGCCTAGTGGTGGTTGACTATGGCGCGGACGATCGAGGTTCGATCCTCACTGGAACTTTTTTGTTTTTAGTCGTGGAGAAAGTATAGTCTTCTACTTGTGTAGAATGGCTATTATTCACGCGGATGAAGTTTCCAAAACGAGCGAGCGCAGCGAGTGAGTTTTGGAATCATTCTGCACTCGTTGAAGAATATACTATTATAAGTCCGATCCTGTACATTATTTTTGCTTCCAAATGTACAATCATGTTGAGAACATGTTAGGTTATTAGCCCTGCAAAAAGAAATAAATCGCTCAAGAAACAAAAAAAATATTTCCAATTTAAAAATGTACTCCTTTATTTCGGCCCACAGTGTAGATGGATATTTCTTTAATTAATATAATTAGAGAAACTGCTATTTTTCATGTTCTGCATAATATAAGAATATAGTGGGTTGGCAAGAGTAAAGCAAAAATCATGCAAGACCATTTAAGTGACTATATACACAAAAATTATGATAATTAAATAGAACAAAAATTACATATGGATATACAGGATGTCCCAAATTGGAAGATATTTCGAAAATTAGATTATATATAAAAAGTTGTTAAGATTGACCAAAACTGCTATCGCTAATATCTTCTTGAACTTTATATATGTGAGAAAAAGTTTTAAAAATTTTTTGATGGAGTAACCAAAGATAAGTTCAGTGCAGTAGGCAATTAAATTTTTGGGGGTCCAAAACAAACAGATTTTTGACATACAAAACATCCTGAACTCTTCTAAAAAGAAATGAATATCAATATAATTTTTGGTTCTATAGTCACTCTTATCATTAAAATAAATTAGAAAAAAATTAGTATTATTCAAAATAAACAGTTAATTGCTCATGGGCACAAACCCATACTACGAATTTTTTTTTACCTACAGGGTGCTGCAATATCAATTATACACTCCCTATATTATATTCTGTGATAGTTTCGATATTAAAATTTTTAAATTCAGTGTCATAATTTTGACTTTTTTTGTTACAAAACATTTTGATTACAGTGAACATGAACTTGATTTACCAGGAGGTAGCAAAATGAAGTAATTGGGGTTTACGATCTGCCCAACGCTCAAAAGTTAATGAAATCCTTTTGGATTTAAACACCAAAGGATAAAATATTTCATTGTAGCATCAATACTGTTTATTTTGACATACAGATTGCGAAACGTCTTTCCGCGACATACGATTTACACAAGTACGACAAGGAAATTATGTGAAAAACTACCTGTAAGAGAGAGAAGAATAATTGGGCGCAGTCAGCGTTGGGCGTGTCTTCAGTTCCAGGTAACAATCTGATGTGAAAGCAGCGTTGCCAGTTTAAAATGTTTGGTACTTTAAGGAATAAGTAACTTATTTTGCATTTGAGTTTTAACACGGGATAAAGCCGTAATTACTGGGAGAAAAACGAGATTGGTAATATTATTGACTTTCGAAAAATAAGTGAGATCAACATAAATACTCACAACGTCAAAAGTCTTGGACCCCCTGTATATCAAATGATTTAATTAAACCCAGTTATTTTTCTTACTGTGGTAAAAAATTAGATGTATTTAAGAAACAAAAAAGGCAATAAAAAGATGTCGATAACTAATCCTTACTTTATTATCAATGTTTTTAGAAATATTGGCAGTGATAGCATATTCAGCCAAGTGACTAGTGTATTATTTCTTTTCATTTTTGTGGATTATAATGCCAGGACGTGAAATTTCTCAGTTTATTCGAGCAAGAATTACTGCTTTACATGATGCACGATACTCTAATCATGAAATATCGGAAATCTTGGGCATTCCTAGATCATCTGTTGTGCGAATAGTACACAGATATCAAGAATTTGATACAGTGGAAAACAGACCGCGTAGTGGACGTCCTCGAGTGTCTAGCGAAAGGGAGGTGCAATATGCCCGCAGACACCGCTCAGCTTCAGCTTCAGCTCTTCGGAGTCATTTTCAGGGTACTTTCGCCGTGTTATATCGACACCTACAATTCGAAGACGACTCCATAATGCAAATTTACGTGCTAGAAGACCATTAAGGGTCCCCACTCTACTTCCACGACATCGTGCAGCACGTCTTCAGTGGGCGCGAGAGCACAGGGGTTGGCTTTTGCAACAGTGGAGGTGGGTGTTATTTACAGACAAAACCAGAATTGGACTGGTGAGTGATGACAATCGGCAAAGAGTATGGAGAGAACCAGGTCGTCAACAGCGACTTAATTTCGTCCGCGAAGTTGCTCCCTACCAAGGGGGTACCGTAATGTTTTGGGGGGGAATAATGTTTAACCGCCGTACCGCATTAATTGGAATTCCACAGAATATGACCAGCCAAATTTACGTCGATCAAGTTATTACACCCATTATCTATCCCATACGAAACGAATTAGGCGAAAATTTTTTGTTTATGGACGACAACGCCCGAACAAATCGCGCAAGAAGGGTTCAGGATTCACTTGAAGCAGGACATATCAATAGATTGAATTGGCCAGCCAACTCGCCTGATATGAATCCTATTGAGAACATGTGGGATTACATTGCTAGAGCCATTCACAATCGAATCAACCCACCCCAGACTGCAGATGAGTTAGTCATAGCGGCGGTAGAGGAATGGAACAATATTCCACAAGACACTATCAACCGCTTGATTATTTCAATGCACAGACGTGTCAATATGTTATTGCAACGTTGAGGAGGACATACCGACTATTAGTCAGTATACAACATGTTTCATTACTTTTTTTGATTCAATACATTTTGTCAACAAATTCAAACATTAGTTTGTTTTTAATTTTCTAAGTATCCCAGTTTGTGGAATATACTCCTTTCACAAAAAATAAATTCAGAAAACTATAATATACTATTTTAAATATATTTTGTTTTTCTATCAAAATATTTCTTAAACAAAACTATGTGGGGGTCCAAGACTTTTGACGTTGTGTGTAATAAAGTTCAAGAAAAAAATTGGACAAATTACAATCTGCAATAAATAAAATCTATACACTGCTTTCGATTTAACAATTTTTGGTATTTAACATTGTTGTGGACAAAAATTGGGAAAAACTTTTACAGATAAATACATTTGGCAACAGCGGTTAAAATAGGGACACTGAACACACGCCCAACGCTGACTGTGCCAAATTCTTCTTCTCTCTCTTCCAAGTAGTTTCTCTTATGTCGCTAATAGACTTTTCGCAATCTGTATATACCGGATGAGCAATAAAAACAACACTAGGGAACATATACCAACTCGTATTTACATAGATGAAGCACCTGGGAATCTGCAAGGCTACTTCATCCAAGCTGTCGCTGGGTGTGAGCGGCGTCTTTTCGAATAATCTGCTGGGAGCTAGAGTCAGGGCGGCGCTGCCGGTGTAGCGATGACATCGACGATTGATGGTGCTGCGGCGTTGTTTCTGTTTCTGTTGGTGCAATTTTTTCTTTTTGTCCTCTTCGGCGGCCCTGCGCAGATTGTGCAGCCGGAAGAAGTACATAGACATATTCTGAAGAAGGGAATTTGTTGATATTTAATTTATTTTGCTTTGACACAAAAATAGCTTTTAAATTTTTGGTATTTTTCGAGAAGGGGAAGAGAAAATACCAAACTGGTGTTTGATTGATTGTAATAAAATTGTTTGAAAAAAAGTGATACTATTTTTAAGAAATAGCATGTGAGAAGAAAAGTTGCCAGCTTAAAATTATATAGTGACTAATAAATTGACTCTGTACGAACTTTTTGATACTAAGTTGACAAATTTTGCTATTTTTGTGCCTAAAACGATTTTTTAATAATCTAATACAAAAAATGGCTTAAGAGCATAAAATTTTTAAGGCATGCATTGAAAATCGTGCAAAAAGTAGATTAGTATTTTTACAGACATTTACAAAGTATGTACTTTCATACAATAAATAAAAATATAAAGCATTTGCATTTCACATTCAAAGATATAAAAAATACTTTTGTCTTACGATCATGATAGCGAAAATATTACAAATAAATTAACCCCTTTTAAACATCTTATTGTATGCCCATGGTACATGGAAATATATACAAATCGCCTTTTAGGGTAGATGGAAATTGTTGCTAATAAATAAATTCCTCTCAAAATTTTCATTTTAAAAAATAAACTAATATATTACATATATCGAATTTTAAACGATTTGCAAAAAAATAATTTTTCTACTACCGTGTTTAAAGTACGTACTTTAGACACATTTTCGAGTGCGTAAAACTTTATTTTACGCACTAGTGCGTAAAGAAAAAATTCCAATATGTATGTAGTTATAGATATCTAGTCTTATAAAAAAATAGGTATAATAAACGGATATTAAATCTAAGTTTTTTTCATAAATTGGAGATAGAAACCTATATAATTTGGTAAAGTAACCTAATAATTATTGTTAAATAATTATTGAATACTGGAAATAATACGGAAAATAGGCCTAAGTTGGCGGTGAGTGACTGACATTTCTTTGTGAATTGAATCTGACATTAAAAATTTAAATCTTCCGACTATACCTAGGGTAAGCAATTGTGTTTTATATTTAAGAATTGAATATTTTTAGAAAACTATGATGTTATTTTAGATTATTATAAAAATAAAGATGGATTCCTCTGACGATCTCTAAGTTTACTTGGCAAATACACCACCAAATATATTAGATGTGGCACAGAATGCTGCGAATGATTTACTGCCACAAAAATCCATGAGTATTTACGAAAAAAATATATCTTATTAGAAATTAATAATAGCGTTAAAGATTCTTCTAAAGAAAAATTTAACTTACTTTACGCACTAGTGATTTACGCACTCATGTGATTTACGCACTCATGTGATTGTCGCATTCGCCTGCGGCTCATGCAACAATATTCACATTCGTCAAAAAAAAGGCTACTTTACACACTACTTACATAAATAACTATTGTTTACTTCGCAGGAAAAGCCACATTCCTGGACTCTTATGCTAAGTCTCGAATTGTGCCCAGCAATATTCATAAGGCGTTTTCTCGGAAACTTACACCGGCTCACTAACTCGATCCAAAGAGGTCACGTGATGAATCACTCCGATCACCTACCCGGGAACTGTAGTTTACGAACTAATAGGTTTCGTTTTTGATCTGCCAGCTAACGTCATAACAAAACATACATCTCTTCTTCAACTTCGTCATCATCTTCGAAGAAATAATCAAATGCCAACGCCGTTAATGTAGCAAGGCCCCTTTTGTTCATGTTCGATAAAAGCAATATATTTCGTTACCACCAAAAGAATTAGGTTATGTTATATTACCCTTCAGTAATGCACATGCGGTACCTATATCCTCTCTACCGACCAACCTCTCGAGGTGGGCTACGAAAAATGAACCTGGGTCAGTCATCCAGTCAACATTTCGGAAGTTTCCGAACACGGGTAGGCAACTCGGGTTAGGTAAACGAATGTGCAGATTAGGGATCGTGTCAACCCGAGTAAGTTTCCGAAAACACGTATAGTCGTCCAGGAATATAGGCTTTTCCTGGAAATGTCCAAGAAAGTATCTCCTGAAAATTTGTGCTCTTAATATTAACTCTAAGTACCCGCCCAAAACGTTAAAATATTTCCCGTAAGTTATGATGATTTTTATTCTTCCTTTCTCTTATCCTTATGCCTTCTCAGGCGTCGGATTGGAGTTCTTCCTGTACCCATTTTTTCCATTCCTTTCTGTCCCTGGCTAATGCCTTTATCTCTCCTAATGTTTTTCCTCTGAGTCTGCCTATTTGTCTTTTTCTTGATATTCCCATTGCCATAACTTTTCTCGCAATTCTATCTTGCTTCATTTTTACTAGGTGGCCAAATCAGTTCAATTGTTTCTTTTTGAAATTTGATATTATTGGGTCTTGATTAGTTATGCTTCTGATTTCTTCGTTCCTTGCTTCGATTTACCTTTCCATTGCATTTATTTTTGTTTCATGCTTTTTCTGTAGTACCCAGTTCTCACTGGCATAAGTTATAGTTGATACTGTAATTTTGTTGTAGATTACCATCTTTGTGTTCATATCAACGTATTTATGGCTTAGTAATGTTCGATTTTCGATTTAAGGATATATTTCTAAATATTTTAGTTTCCAAAAAAATGTACCGATTCCCGATTTTTGCGTTTAAAATTTTTAGAAATAAAGCAAGAGTTTTTTAAAATAAGAATTTTCTCCAAAATTATTTTAAGGGCGAGTAAATTATAAAGTAGGTACTATTCAAAACCTCATATATTCATGAGCATTGAATTCATAATTTACAAAATTCAACGTTCCAATTCCACTTTAAAAAAATTATAATATGAATACATAGGTACAGTTAATATAAATAATAAATTAACTAATAATAACCATCATGGATTTGTTCTTTGAACTTTACATCGATAAACTATTATTAATTTAAATTTTAAAATGTTTCACATGAATCAATTTATTTACCACGCAATAATTTAACCTTATTTGGGATTATAATGAAAATGGAACTGAATTAATTTTTTATTACGTTTTTAATTGCCTCTCGTATGTGTACGTTAAATTACTTTGAAATAAAATCAACATTTTTACACCAATAATTATTAACAAATATCCTTACCAGAGTCATCAGCATAAAGGGTGTATACTTGTGTATAGATATTGTGCGAACTTAGAGTTGTCGGCTTTTTGTTCGACCGTAATTCGATACGATACCGTCATAGTCCGCAATATAACTTAAAGGGAATACACGATTAGATAGCTACATTGAAAATATTACGTCCACTTTACCAATCTTACGACAAAGTTCGGTATATGGGTTATTTCAAGAGATATCAAAAAATGTTATAAAGAAAATTGGTAGGTGTCTTAAAGGTCTATATTTTTAAATTACCTCGAAATATACAGAATGTTGAATAACTCTGTTACAAACATGATTTTTTAAATAAGAACCACTGTATATTATACTTAATTAAGACTGCTAACATTTTCTTTACAGTAAACGTAGCAAAGTTTGATATCAACAGCTTAGTTGATATCAAGCTCTGCTACGTTTACTGTAGCTTGCTGTACGGTAAAGAAAAAACATTTCTATACGTGTTAGAATAAATTTTGTTTATTTTCTCATTTTTATACAGGATGGACGGAATCAAACTTTCCATTTTCTTTATTATTTCAAATGGAACATCCTGTATTTTATAGCATTAATAGAATCATCGGTTATGTACTTTTAATTTTTGTTGAGCATTCCCAATACTCAAAGTTTATAATAGTATATTACACACCGAGCTGGGTAGAGTTTCATTACTGTCGAGAGATTAGTTAGTTAACCGAGACGTGCAGCATCGAGGTTAGCTATTATCTCGAGACAGGAATGAAACTTCCTACCGAGGTTTGTATACTATTTTATTTACAACCATCATATAGGTACCGATCAAAATTAATAAATCTCCTCCAAAAATAGGTATTATAATATTTATCAATATGTTATATTTTAAATATAAAAAAATATTTATCTTAAATAGATAATATTAGGTTACGATCACATTATTTTAGAGGACGGGTGGTGAAGGCGTGAAGATAGGGCGGGAGGAAAGGGCAGGGTTAGTTAAGGTGTGTAATATGAAACTCTCCAACCTTCAATGACATTAGTAATGACAGCATTACATATATGGTTGTGAATAATAATATAATATTATTCACCAAGGTGGTGAAGCCTTTTATTATTGACCGAACACCAAGATTATTTCGCGAGGGGCTTTGACAACTGACAAGTACACTGTCTGTTTTCGATATATTATGAACGTACTCGTTATGTCATCAGGTATTTTTGGTTGAGCGCGAATTTTTATCTTCATAGGTGATTTCAAGCAGCAAATTTGCTTAAAACAATCGCCTGGGTATACAAAATTATGTTGCACAAGTTTTTGTTGAACTACTATCTCTGAATTCTCTAAATATTTGAATATGTCCATTATTGACCTAGGTTAATAATAATTATTAACCACTAATAGAGAAATTCAATTTCTCAGTTGGCTAGAAGAAGCAATAATAGAGTACACGCATGTTTCATATTTTGCTTGGATCTTAATTTATAATAGTAAATATGATATCGAAAATTACAATAATAGTAAATATACCAGTTTCCATTGGAAATTACTCCCAAATTTTAAAATAAAGTTCAAATTTCAATGCACTTTCCGACCACAACCCGAGGATTTCCGAACGCTACCGATGATACGTGTGATGTCATATCTCTTGTGTTTACTTGTCAATATGGCCGGTATTGCATTAGGTTATGTGCAGTTGTGTGTTTATATTGTATTTTAATCAACTAATTATTGCTTATCATTTATATGTTTGTTTGAGACCATTACGTGTTTGTGTGTGCTTTTTTTTATTTCTAAAAGTCAACGTAAAGTGGAAAGTGGTCATGAATATTCGATATTTCCGAGGATATTTTAAAACTTTTGGAAGAAAATATTTTATTTACTAGTTCAGTGTTCAGTGACGATTCTTTCATATTTTGTGAGTAAAGATATGGCTAGCGAAGGTTTTGTAAAAGCACAAACTGATAACTTGCCCAAAGTAGAGTCATTTATGCTGCTTGAATTTATGAAGTCAAACAGCTGCTTTAATGCAGAGGAAATAAGAGGAGTTAAAGCATTATCGTAAGTACGATTTAAACTATGTTTTATTTATATAATATAAACCAACCATATGTCGATGTGTGGTCGTAATAAAATGATGTTTTTATGGTTGATTCCTAGACATATAGGTACAATAGACTCTTGTGAGTCGCAGTGGAGGGCCTTATAGACCCACTCACCACAAACCTAACCTAACCTAACATAACCTCAAAATATTTAAGAATAAAAATTACCAGCATAGAAGTAGGTACTTTCATTAAAATGGTCTTCACAAACAAAAGTAATGCCCTTCTCTTAAGTGTATTTTTGCTTGCGCCACCAGGTAAAGTAACAAATATTTTGTCTGGAGTTTCAATAGACGTTGATTTACACACTGGAACAATGCAATACTTGGAATATAAAGTTTTTTTCGGCTTTATTCATTTTTAAAGCTTTCAGAAACAAATTAGGTCACAAGAACTCAGAGCGTGATACACGAATAAGAACGTAAACAAATGAGGTCACACCATGGGGCAGCCATCTTTATGACGTAAAGCGCGTTTTGGCGGACTTTCTAATTTTATGATTTTTAAAGTCGTTTTAAAAGTAAAGTTTATATTTTTTCGAAAAAATAGGCATGCAAGGTGTTAGGAGACCTGATAAAGCCTCAATTCCAATGTAGCAATTTTGTGAAAATTTTGATTTTGTGTAGCAACTAAAGGTAACTACATAAATGCGGACGGCAGCTGTTCATCGGTGAGCATAGGTCGTGGGAACCGTTGCCTATTTATGAATTTTATGGAATTGAAAAGTATTGAATAAAAAGTAGTCTTCCCGTGAGCGCCACTTTATTTTGGACTAGTTTTTAACCTCATAAAAAAATAAATAAAAATGAAGTAATGTCAAATAAGTTTATCAAAAGAATAAAATATGTTAAAAGTGTAGACCAAACAAAGAATAACACAAATTAGTTGTTTTCTATCATCTTTATTATAAACCTTTGCGAATGTTGATAACCCTCCCATATAATATACTAGATATTAAAAAAATTACTAATTTAACAGAACTAAGATACCTTTAAAAAAAACATATTTCAAAACTTGTACTCTTGGAGTCAAGTGAAGTATTGTTAAGACCTTTACTATTTATAATCATTACCCAACATTTTTTATGAAATTACCACATTATAGCTATAATAGGTTTACATGATATATACACATGAAACTCACTCATCACAAAATGTTTGAATACCAAAATACCTAAAATAATTGTATTTAAACCAATGCAATTTGATAAGAAAATTAAATTCGAATAGTGAATTACTTAGAATAAATGGATCTAAGTATACTGAGTTTCATGATGAAAATTTAAATTCGCAACGTATAATACCTCAAATAAAATTGTATTTCTACATCATTAACATCAGTTAAAGGAAATCCTTTAAAACTATGGTTGCATACAAGTGCAATTCTAAAAAAAAAAAAAATTAAACCTGTATCCCAGAATTGGAACGATCCTACTGACGGACTACTCAATAGTCAATATGATGGTGTGGAGAGGAAGGTTGAACTCTAATCAATTGCGATCCTTGAACATCAAAGCACCAAGGAGGAGATCTGTCCATTGCTAACAAACTGGAGGATGCAAAAAATCGATGCACGTGGCCCAAACCTATAATGAGATGTATGTCTCTTTCCAAAATTTTGTAGGGGGTCGTTAAGACTTCTTTCTGGAGGTACCAACGTTGTATCTCGTCTTTCCTTGCTCCCAGACGGATAAGGATATCGGTAGTTAGACAAATCACAATCGCAATGTCTTGTACCAATAATGGCCGCAATCTGAACTGCGTTCCCGCTGATGGCTGAATTCTGGTAGCAGCGGTGATCCCTATTAGAAATTTTCAATAACAAAATGGAAACTAGTTATTCTTTTGACAAAACTTACCCTCAAGAAATAAAGGGGACCCCAAAAATGCAAAGGCAATTAAGCCTAATAGTAGAACACCAAAATGACTCTTTCGTTCTTCCATACTTTCATATAAGAGGAGGAAATTCAAAAAAAAATGAACCAACTAGTTATTAACAAATGCTACCAACTAAAGAGAATTGACAACGACACTTGACCAACTTCTAAGATTTGGCCTGCGACTGCTTCACATTTCAGCTACTGCATCACAGAACTAACAACTAGTTGTCAAATTTTTTCTGTTGTGTCAGTTAGGGATAAAAAATTAATTTTTACTTATTTTTTCTTGACAACGGTAGCTGGAACGCTACCGAAACGTTGAAATAAAGAATTCAAAAATATTGTGGTTTAATTTCCCAAGAAATTAAAAAAAGAATGAATAATATACCACAAGGAACATACAGAAGATAAATGATAGAACTCTACACGACCACTAATCTAACAATCAGTATCACTGACCTACAAAAACTATAGAAATATTCGCAAGTTCTTTCTTATTATTGACGTTTGTCAATATGGTAAACAAACAAGTTAGTTATATTAACTATGATTATTACAAATGAAAATCGAAAAGAGGTAAGCATACATTTCATCAACATTATTGATGATTAATACTTGAATATTGATTTTAGGTTCTTGATATTTAAAATAACTCATAAGAAAACTAAAGGTAATAAATGAAATCCTTTTGAAGTGTATGAAGGTATAGATAACCAGGTTTTAGATATCACAAGTTACATTTGTTGAAAATATATAAAGATTAACCAAATAAAGTATGGAAATGAACCTTTATTCAATTTTTTTTTTTTTTTTAAATAACATAAATTAGTAATTGAATTTTCAAATGCTACACCAATCAATTACAAAATTTATGCTTGTACCCTATTGTCAACTTCACTGCTAGTAGTGGAAAAACATATATTATTTCTTAAAACTAGCCGTAATTGTCGCTTGCATTTTACTGTTTTTTTCCCAGTTGAAGTAAGAAATATATAAGATCAATAATGTGAATCTTTATTTTTTATTAAAAAAAGCTCCACCTAACATTCGACGACAAATGTGGTATATTTGCATGACTCGTCTCAATACCGAATTCAAAAACAGATGGATCGGAAGAGAGAGCTGAACTGATTTGCCAGCTCGGTTTCCCGATTTAACAGTTGGTTTCTTTTTTTGGGAATTTTATAAAAAAACGAGGTTTATAAAACTCTCTCGACTACTAGAGAGGATATGAAACAGAGAATCAGAACAACATTTCGATCAGTTGACGTAATAGGCTGAGAAATGTTAGTCAATCATTTGATGGACTTACATAATCTTGGAATTTACCAAGGAAAGATATATTTAGAATCTTCTTCTGCACAGCAAAGGTGTATTTAAAAAACTTGTCTTGCATAGGAACTTGTTCAGCTAATGTATATACCAGAAAGGGTATCCCACTGGAACGATATCTCACAAATTGTATATCCCTTGAATTTTATCTGCTCACGTCTTGTGATGACCCAGGAATTATTACTTTAAAGACAATGAGGAACAGCCAGCCGGAAGCCTCTGCATTCATACATAGACATTTGAATATTTTGAATTGCTCGACCTAGACAAAAATCAATTTTAAATATTTACAGTCAACATTTCAACCCATCTGATAGAGTAGTGACAGTTATTCTAATTAGATACTGCTCACTCAGTTGCAATCTCTGTAATTTGTATCATTGATTTGACCCTGTATGTTACGAGACACCTCATATCACATTTTTAATTATCTCTTCCCAACCAATAAAATAAACTATTGACTTTACCACAATTGGAAAAATATGTCCCGCCCTATGCGCGACTTTATCAACCCCTATATATCCCATTTATGCGGTTCGCTTTTTCCAAAAACTAAAATTGTCACCAGGAAGAGAGTTGCAATTGAATTTTCCCGCAAACTTCGTTTCGGTCCAATAACCTTCCTATCGTTTTTCTATTCTCTCTCGTTTATAATTGAATTTTCCGGTTTGATAGACTCATATTTCAGTGACCCAATCATTGCGAATATGGGTAATTTTTTGGAAAAAATACTATCTTTCGATTGAAACATTTGTGTTTGAAATATAATATAGGTAGTACAAAAGAAATAACGCGATTATATCAACAAGATATCGATTTTACAGTGCGTAGAATTGTTGCTTCAATATCAGATATAAAAGAAAAATCAATGTCTAAAAATAACCGAGGTAAAAATATTGACACAAGCGTAAACTTATCAGAAACGGATATATTTTTTCGTTATCTAGTTCTTTTACGAAAATTAGTTTTTTTTTAAAGAAATGTCGATATTTTTTGTGGTATAGGCGTCGGTATGGGTGGGTCATTTTAGACCAAAAGTACGGCTGATTTTTTTTATAAGTACCTTAAAGTATGTAGATTGATATAAAAATAAGTTTACCAGTCTATCGATTACCGAAATTATAAAAAAAATGATTTTTTTTAAATTCTTTAATATTTCGCGATGGGACAAAGATAATGAAAAATAAAAAATATCACCGTGTAGGGGAAGTGTTTTGCAACAAAAAAGGTTTCCTGCGTTTTTTTCGTCCGAGCAATGGTTTGTCCGGAAAAATTCGGTAAACTAAGTGTGTGTTCCGCATCCGGGCGACTCCGCTGCACGGCGGAAGACCTACTTTCTGAATCGGGAAAAAATATAAATATTTAATCAGAATTGTTTTTAAATCTTTGGTAAGAGGCAAGGTTGTAAATAATAAATTAATTTTTACATATTTTTATTGGAAAGAGGTATGTAAGAATTATATCTTAATTATATCTTAACATTATATATTAATCATCTTTTATATCTTTAAGCTATATACATTTTGTTCGTTGGATATTCATCTTTATATAACAGGAGTATCAAATTTTATTTTGAGAAAATAAAGAAGATTCCTACCCGAGTCTATAAAAATTGCTTTTTTCGCTTATATAATACAAAAAATTATCGAATCCAAAAATATATGTAAATTAATCAATTTTGTAATTATATATTTTTGATCTTAGAAGTTTCCCCAACATTTCTACGTAAACCCCACTGAAATTACTTTAGTTCTATTATCTTAATATATACAGTGTGGAAACCACTTATGGAATAAAATTCTTTTTCTACGACAACCTCGATAAATGTTCATTTTGTACAGAATTTCATTTTTGCATCGGCTGCTAGGCAAGTTGCTAAGCAACAAATGCGAAATGGGATATTTCGTGTTAGGTTTAGGCTCACTCTAAAATCACAACGACTACGGCTTGTCAAATTATTACGTCCAGCGACAAATTGATGAAATGTCAGCAGATAGTTTCTGTCAAAGTTTAAGTAGATAACGAGTAATTTCATAGTTGTTTTCTACAAATACATATTTATAGGTTTCTATTCCTGAGTACCTATTAGAAATATCAATAAAAAATTTACATATTTCTTCATTTCATATTTTAATTCTGATAGAAAGCCCATTAGCGGGGAATTTGGAGTAATGAAATATTATCAGTTCATTTCTCTCAAAGTTTTTGCAATGTATTAAACGTTGTCATAGAAAAAGTATAGTATGCATCTCGCAACAAAATGGGCATCAATTTGTGCTCATTGCATAATATACTATTACGTCATTATTTTAGAAAATTATAAAATATGCCGAGACACGTCAACTTTTGAATTGAGTTGTGCGTTATGTAAACATAAATATAAATGTACAGGGTGATTCAAGCAAGTATGCCATAGTCGGTGTTGTTGTTTTTTTATTGAAACACCCTGTATATTTGCATATTTTTGAACTCCTCTGAATGAACCGATTCCGACAAATTAAATAATGTATGGTCAATTATGGATTATACAGGGTGAAATTTTTATTTTTACAGTTATTAAACACATACATAAAATACCTCAAAATGTTCTCCACCTAGTTGTTGGCAATAGCACAGTCTCCTATAGAACTCCTCCTTAACTTTGTTTAAAGTTTGAGGTGAAATATTCCGTATTTCTGTAGTTATCCTGTCTTTGAGGTCTACAATGCTAGTTCGTTGTGTTGCATATACTTTTTTCTTGAGATAATCCCACAGAAAAAAATCTAACGGCGTAAGGTCTGGCGATCTAGCTGGCCACTCAATAGTATCTCTCCGTCCAAACCATTTATTTGGGAAGATTCCATCTAAATAATTTCGTATCAATAAAGCATAAAGGGGTGTTGCCCCGACTTGCAGGAACCAAACATTTTCATTCGGTAAGCTAGGATCTATTGCGTTGGGATATAAGTTCGCCAACGCTGGAATAACTTCATTTCTAAACATATTTAAATATTTTTCAGCTGTCAAATTTCCATCTATAAATATAGGACCAATAATATGGTCGCCTATGATACCGGCCCAAACGTTCACCTTTTGAGGGTACTGAGTATGTGTCTCACGCATCCAATTAGGATTCTCTGCTGACCAATATCTACAGTTCTGTCAGTTTACCTCTCCATTCAATGTGAATGTTCATTCGTTAGAAAAAAGAATGGTACCAAGAGCTATCTCATTTCTGTTCAGCTTATTCATCAATCTTTCGCAGAAATCCATTCCACGATCCGGATCGTCTTCTGTTAACTCCTGCACAAAAGTTAATTTGTAGGGATTAAATTTTTCTTTATGAAGACATCTTAGAACAGTTGTATGACTAACATTATTTTCACGGGCAATTTGACGTGTACTTGAAGTTGGATTCTCTTCGACACTTAACAAAATATCCACTTTCACATCATCTTCAACAAAGTGTGGTTTTCTTTTCAATGCTTTGACATTTTAGACACAGTACTTTGTGAAATATTAGGCAATTCGGGATACCTGTGATTAAATAAGATTGCCACTTCAACTTGACTTCTGCAGTTATCCCCGTACCCGATCATCATTAAAATCTCAATTCGGTGAGTCTCTGTTAAATATTTCATTGTTATGTCGACAAGGAAAGAGTGTTTGACAAAGATTTTACTTTCTCAGTATAAACTGTCAACACATCAACAACTGACAGAATAGAAAACAATCCATATTATTTACCGATTTAAAACAATCCACATTATTTACCGATTTTGTCTAATTATTGGCGTTTTTAGGCAATTTTTAAGTATTTATGATCAAATGCATGGGCGTAGCAGGTTTAGTTTAATATACAAATACGTCTAATAATTAGTTAGTTTAGATTTTTGATAAATCCATATTTAGCTAATTTAAAAAAGTACCAATATTTCAATTGTACTTAATAAATTATTAATTTTAAAATTTCACCCTGTATAATTCATAATTGACCATACATTATTTAGTTTGTTGGAATCGGTTCATTTAGAGGATTTCAAAAATATGCAAATACACAGGTTGTTTCATTAAAAAAAAACAACACCGACTATGGCATACTTGCGTGATTCACCCTGTACATTTACATTTATGTTTACATAACGCACAGCTCAATTGAAAAGTTGACATGTCTCGGCATTTTTTATAATTTTCTAAAATAATGACATATAGAATTTTATTCCCTAAGTGGTTTCCACACTGTATATTTTCTTGTATATTCAAGATTCCTGAAATTTGCAAGATAATCAAAAGTGTCATATTTCGTAATTAGGAAAAATTAATTATCGGTAAATTTTATTCATGAAACAGACCTCCCAAATAACAGTTTTCATCCTTCGAAAAATTGTTTCAATGCCTCCTTATTATATAATACGAGTATATTTTTTATTGAGATACTTGGTTTTTGATTAGAATATATTATATGAGTAATTTGCTAAAAATGATTATGTGCTATGACAAAAGAAAATGCCATCTTAAAGCTGACACTTCCCTCTTCAAAAAGCCCTATTACAATTATTTATATATTACATTATAACTGTACAATAGTTTATAATGTACTCATCTGCGCTTCAGAAAATAGAGTCGCGCGGATGCGGAACACATACTTAGTTTACCAAGTTTTTCGAAAAAAAAAGTTTTTTTACTTTTTTTTCTAATTTGGAAAATCGATTGACTGGTAAACTTTTTTCTTATATTAATCTACATACTTTAAGGTACTTGTATAGAAAAAATCAGCCCTATTGCTAACTACTTGTAGTTGTTTCCCATATCGTCTGGCCTAGTATACAAACATCGGGCGTAAAAATATTTAAAGTAGTGCATAATTCGTAAACTTATTTTTTTCACAATTCTATCATTTGAGGGTCTGATTAAAAAATACTGTACTGCAGCATTGAAGGATTATAGTAAAACCGGAATTGCAGAGCTCGTAGTAAACCCCGACCTTTGTTCGCAAATCCGCCTGATTTGAACATGGATTTAATGGCTGGTAGAATCTGACGTTCTAAATTATAATAACTCCGGAAATATAAAATCACATAATATCCGTTACCGAATGAGAAATTATTTTATTAAAAAAAAAATTAGTACAGCTCTAGAAACCTCTTTAGTTTATTCCGCGTCTGCAACAAACGGCTAATAGCCTATTTGTGTCCTCTTTCCTTTTCAACGGGGTGAACTTAATCTTGTTTCCAGAAACATCACAAGTTTGCCGTCTCCGAGAAGCATTTTCCTCCAAACTAGGAAGAATAAGGAGCGAATTCTCCTAAATAATAAAGACCAGCAAATGGAGAGATTTTATCTTTCAAATGGATCTAAAAATTTTATTATATCCGACTTGTAATACTCCTCGGAAGTGATTAGGAAAAAAGAATGGTTTTGGGTTTCAAAGTAATATACAGAGTGACCCAAAAGTTCGGAAATTGCCAATTATCTCGTAAATTGTTAGTCCCAATTGTAAAAAATTTGGGTAGACCTATTTTAGATTCTATATTAGGCCAGATGATAGGGGTAACAACTACAAGTGTTTGGCGATACGGCTGATTTTTTTTATAAGTACCATGTAGATTAATATAAAAAGATGTTTTTACCAGTCTATCGATTTCCCGAATTAGAAAAAAGAATAATAAAAATAAAAAATACCACCGTGTATGGTAAGTGTTTTGCAACAAAAAAGGTTTCTTACGTTTCTTTCGTCCGACTAATGGTTTGTCCGGAAAAAATTCGGTAATCTAAGTATGTGTTCCGCATCCGCGCGACTCTATTTTCTAAAGCGCGGCGGAGTAGGTACATTATAAGCTCTTCAAAAAGCCCTATTACAATTATTTATATATTACATTATAACTGTACAATAGTTTATAATGTACTCCTCCGCGCTTCAGAAAATAGAGTCGCGCGGATGCGGAACACATACTTAGTTTACCGAGTTTTCCGGACAAACCATTGATCGGACGGAAAAAACGCAAGAAACCTTTTTTATTGCAAAACACTTCCCCTACACGGTGATATTCATTATTCTTCTCCACCTTTCTCCCAGCGTAAAATATTAAAGAATTTCAAAAAAAAAGTTTTTTATTTTTTTTTATAATTTGGAAAATCGATAGACTGTTAAATTTTTTTTATATTGATCTACATACTTCAAGGTACTTATAAAAAAAATCAGCCGTATTGCTAATTACTTGTACTTTTGGTCTAAAATGACCCATACCGACTGGCCTGTATTTAGACTCTACGTATCCCAAAATAGGTGCACCCCAAATTTTGTACAATTAGGATTAGCAATCTACGAGATAATTGTCCGTTTCCAGACTTTTGGGCCACTCTGTGTTCTAAATAATAAATACCTATTGGAATAATCAATAACAATTTAGATACTAGACAGAAGAGATTTTGTAACTGCTTTATGTATTATCGATAAAACACCCTTAGTTCATTTTATTTCTCTATTATTTACATACCAGGGTTGTCTTTTACATGTTGCTTATAGATGTAGAAAAAATAATATATTATACACCAAGGTAGTGAAGACCGAGAGTTATACCTGAGTGCAAAGTAAGCGTTCCTAAGACATTTAATATATCTCACACTCCACACCACAGCGTTTACAAACGCACCACGAGACTCGCCGAAAGCCTCTTCGGGTTCAGTACTTTGACGTCAAATACTAATAAAAATACATTCAGACTGTTTCTACGGCAATAAACCTTCATGTATGAATTTCAGCTATGAATATTTACATTTTGCTTATTGTTTAAATTCTTGTCGCATGTTTACACTTTCTAGTACTAGCATTAAAAGACCAATACCAAGTAAGATTTGTAGCCAAAGGCCAAAGGACCTTGCACACATTATTTTGCTGGTCAATATGCCGCAACATTGTTTATTTATTAAAGAAAAACTTCAGGACATTTCAGTATTTTAGGCCAGTTCAGTGGGTTTTAAAATTAATCAAGCTATTATTCGCGCTTCTTTCGAAAATATTTCGGGACTCGATTCTTGTAGAATTTTATCGAGCACACTTTTAATTTTTCCATATTTAATGATCAATGAAGTAGAAATATTTAATGAAGTAACTTTTATGTTTTATCAAGAAAACACCAAGCTCTTCCAAGTGCTTTATGAAACATCCTTTTCGAACTAGACAAATGTTTTTGACATCCCGCATACAGATTTAACAAAATTTCCTTTTCGATCAAATCTTACAATCGACAAATCGAAAAAATTTTAATTGGATCAAACAACATCAAAGAGCCTCTCCTTTCTTAGTATACATCATAACTGGATTTTCTGCTAAAGACATTTTATGTTATCTTCAAATATGAACTCGCAAGATTAAAGGTTAAAAGGCTGTTTGAGTAGCTCTAATGAACCTGAGCTGTTTGTCTATTAATTTGCATGTTATAGTCAGACCTAATTTGGTGCTGAATTGAATTCAAAACTTCTGGATAAGTAGGTGAATAAATTTTAGGTTATTCTACATAAAAAAGACAAATAATGAAGGGAAAAATAGCATAAAAACAAGGGTAGACCATATTATACTACTTGCAGGCCCTTCAGACGTTGTCCTGTCTGAACTTGCCTGCTTTCATTTGGGTGACATATACTGGTTTCGAAAATAAGGCAACATACAATATAAACTGCTCGACAAATATTGAGTTTATGTTAAAAATTATCAACTGTTTCCAACTTAATTCAGTCTAAAATTTAGATTTTTTTTTAATAATGCCCAGACGTGAACTTGGTGCTGAAGAAGCTAGTATGGCTAGTATAGGACGCTTTCCAAGTCAGTAAAAATGTCTTCACTTCTTATCCGTAGATATTAAGCAGCTGTAAAACGTTAGAGACAGGCTAGATTAGAAGTCCCCCCCCCCGCACAATATCTTTATGCGACTGTGTATGAGAACCTCTGAGTACTTGGCAGATTATACATACTGCAATGTCTTTTGAATGATTTTGGTGTTTCGGTTTCAATTGAAACAGTATATCGAAGATTGAGGTTAACTTACATTCTGAACCTCACCCCTCTACATATGGTGGTGGAAAGTGTTGCATAAAGAACAAGATACAGACTGAATAGAGAGAGAATCATTTAAAAAACACCACCTACTCACTTCTTAGAAATCAGACAACCTGGGACATGCTATAAGACGGTATGATGAAAAAGTATAATTTTACAAAGAAATTCGTTACGGAATTAAGCAACAAGAAGGAATTGGATCCAAATACCATTACCTACCAGACTTGGAAAAAATGCCATTCAAGGGTACACAGACGGCTCAAAAGCAATAGAAGGAACTGGGATAGGATTGTTCGGGTCTAAAAGCTTGGGAAAAACCCCAAGTATCTTTCAAGCGGATATCCACGCTATAAGAAAGAGCACCCAGTTCAATATTGATAAAGGATACAGAAGACAAAGGATTATCATAATGTCGGATAGTCAAGCAACCATTAAGGCACTGAGCTCTTGTGTAATAAGTTGCAGAATGGTGTGGGAATGCCTAGACTCAATGAACTAGGCGAGAACAATATAGTCACCTAACTATGGATTCCAGGACACACTGGAATAGAAGGAAATGAAATAGCAGATGAATTAGCAAACAGGGGGACTGAAATACCTTTCTGGGGGCCTGAACCCTTTTGCGGAATCAGCCCCAATGTAATATTGGGAGAAATAAGTAAAGTCCAGAAAAAGAGAAGATCTGACCATTGAAAAGATCTAGTAGGGCTTATACAATCAAAGACTCTTCTGGATGACTACAACCAGTTGAGATCAAATGAATGCATGAGTCAAAGTAAAACTGCGCTAAGAGTTTTAACAGGGATCCAAACGGGACATTCACGACGACTTTTGAGAAAAGTTCGATCAACAAAAAGGCATATGCATGCTCGATAGGAGCATCGACAAGTCTGGAACGATTAAAATCCGTTATAACGCCATCTTCCGGGACGAGCTGCGAATCTAAACTATCTAGGAATTCACTCAGTGTGTAGTTGTATTGCTCGGAATTGTATCATCCTGTAATCTAATGTACAAATGAAAATAAAATCCATCCAGTGTGAATCTGCCGGGGGAATGAATATTTTATTTGGTTCAGATTGCGAAGAATTTAACAATTTCAACATTAATTAGTCACTGTCAGTGCCACAAACAAACAACTACATTTTTCATAGTATGCTTTATTACTTCCTGTACAATATTTTTAAAAAATGAGCGTTAAAATGGATTTAAAAATCAAATGTCTAGCTTTGTATGAGTTTAAACAAAAGGGACTTTGTGAGTTCTTTGGTTGGCTGCTTGATTAGTTTTTTGTACTCCTTTATTTCAGTTTACCCGTTCATGAAAACTATTATAGTGTTTCCTTTAAAATATAAATATGAGTAGGTTTTCCATAAAGTGAGGGTCGAAACAGTAAATTGAAAATTTTTCACACTAAGCCCAGCATGTACAAAGTCGAAAAAAAGGTAGAACGTGTCGCGGGACACACGGACATTTAAATAAAAACTTCGCTAGTAAAGGACTTTTTAGAATCGCTGAAAACTAAATACATATCCTTTTCCTCCCGTCAAAATTGCACAAGTTATTCATCTTAACGATATTTTATTTGGAAGTTATGATTAAACGCAATAAAAGAAAACAAAAGGTAGAACGTGTCGCGGGACACACGGTAGGAACTTTAGTTCCTTTTAAGCAAAAATTATGTAATACATCTGACGTTATAGATAAACGATTTGCATATTCTTTGGTGGTTGAGTAGTAAGCATACCAGACTCTCACGCAGTAGACCCGGGTTAAATTCCCCCTGAGGAAGATTTTTTT
>CAJUYG010001570.1:21530-50093 GCA_910591675.1 Galerucella calmariensis | reverse complement strand
TGGTTGTTTATCCATTTGTGGATGCTCCCTTTACTTAGGCATTTAGCAATTCCACAGGAAGGCTCTGGCCCTATCATGACCTCCGTTGCTCCCTGCTTGGCTAATTCATTGCCTTTCATTCCTTGTTGACCTGGCTATGGTCACTCTATTATGACTACCTAGTCTGTTGAGGGCCTTGCGACACTCCCACACAGACTTCCGGTTCTACCGGAAGTTGACTGCAACTTTGTTATTTTGAATAGAACACCCTGTATGTTAGCACACTTTTGAAATCTAAGTAAAATTTTAGTATAGTTTTGTCTGAAAAATTTTTCCGAAAAATCCATACTTTTTGAGTTATTGATTTTTTTGTAAAAAATCTGCCCGTTACAGACCCTTGTAAATTATTTTTTTAGAGGATACCCTTAAAGATATGAAAATGGTTTCTGTTCGGTTGCTTTTAGCAGGGTCAGACGTATTTGAATCTATGTTGAAAACATTTTTCATTTTATATAGGGTATGTATAAAAAGTGTTCAAAGTTTAACTTCATAAATATCAAATTTCTTCATTTTCTTAAATAGAACCACCCGGTTTTTTCCATTTTAATGCATTCAGGGGTAAAAAATAATGCAAATTCATGTATATTTTCCTATAACTAAACCTTACCGTTATCCAGATATTGAATGTTTTCTGTAAATTTTGAGAGATGCAGGTGTGGTCTAAATTTTATTTTGACCCGTTGATATACAAGCACTAAGAAATAAAAAAGATTATGTTAATTTGCTTTTAATACAGGGTAAATATGGCAAAGTTGTTACAAGAACATATGTGCTTTATTTGCAGTAAGATATCCTGCATCTTTAAAAATTTACAGAAAACATTTAGTATCTGGATAACGGTAAGGCTTAGGTATAGGAAAGTCTACATGAATTTGCCTTATTTTTTACCCCTGAATGCATTTTTTTTTCTCCAAGTTTTTGGCACTGGCAGAGCCAACAGGCCAGTTATATTTTAGGTTGTTTTGTCAATTTTACATATAAAATTTTTTGTTAGATAGATATCGTTAGTATTTGCCTGATATAGTATTTGTTTTTTCTTTTTATTTTTAAATGGTTTTTTTTTCTTTTTTTTTCCTTTTTTTCACTCATTTATATTTATATATATATATATATATATATATATGTATGTAAATCGTAAAGTATGGGGACATTTTTGTAGACCAATTGATCAGTTTGGGGACAACTGTTGACTTTGGGGTCCGTCCTCAAATTTTTATCTTGGGAATTGGTTAGTTTGAGGACGTGTCCCCAAACTTTTTCAAGAGGAGGAATAATGGTTAGTTTGAGGACATTTGAAAAAATAGTTTGTTTTTATCTTTTTGAAATACTTTTTAAATTCCTTATAGTTTCTATGAGCAAAAAAAAGTTAGGAAGATATGGAATTGACTCATTTTATGAATCGCAGTAGGTATTTAAAACATGTTTCGAGTGCAAAGAGAGATTATGTTTTATTGTCACTATTTTCTCCGTACGCATTTGTGCTCATTTTAATCAATTGAACTGTGACATACTTCTCTCCTTATGTAATGGGTTATTCGAGATATAAACTCTCAATATTGGTAAAAAGAATTGAAAATGGAACATGTTGATTAAATCATTTTAATCTGATTCGGGTAAATTTTTATAAATTTTAGTAGGTATAACCTTCAAAGGAGGGGAAAAGTGTCCTCCTCAGGTTGAATAAAGTGAAGTGGAGGACGAAATGCGTTAAAATCTCGGTTTTCGATATTCAAGCACGAATTTTGGCTAAAAGAGAGTTCATATTAAAAAAGTATAGCGGAAGATTTGTAGAAAATTGAAAAATCTTCAACTTGAATTAAAATGCTGCTAGTTTAAACGAGCTAGGAAATTCTGATTGGGCTAATTTTTCCGTTTTCGTTCAGGTTCCAGGGACTTGGTCTATCGGTTATTGAAAATGGTCCGGTGTAATATATTCCAACATATTGAAATGGGAATGCGGGAATAATTCTTTCATTGGGCAACGGGCCAATTTGTACCTTATTATCAGGTGGCTTGTGACGAATACAAGTGATGCATTTTCTTAAAGTTTGTTTTGCTAATATTTTACCTATATACCTATATTGGCCAATAATGTTGCCGAACAAGGGATAATAGTGACTGTGGTCCTGGATGTAGGTATTTATGATAGTGGTCAAAAAATAACAAAGTCAATGGATGCCCTTGTGGCAGAAGAATATGTTGTCGTTTATCTATTGGTTGATCAGAATATTTTAATCTTCCTCCTACACGAATTAATTGACAATCATCAATAAAAGGAATAGAATGAAAAAGTTTGGATTTTTTATCAATATATTTGCTATTTATAAATTGATGATATTCATTGCTCCATCTTCCAACAAATTCTGTAATTAAATTGAAGATATTAAAAGTTTTAAGCACAACGTGGGATTACTTTTTCATTTTTGGTACATCTGAATTTTTTTAACAAAAATTTGGCCAAAACAAGGTGAGCCAAGATGAAGACTCAGTAGTATATAGAAATGATGTGCCATTCCACCAAATATTACATAAACAAAGTTTTTTAGAGGCTAAGTCAGCAAGATTTTTAATGAATTTGACATAATTCCAATTATCAACATTCGTTGGTGTTTGGAGTTTTGATATTCTATTGGGCGGCACATAGTTCCAATCGTGGATTCACAATCAACTTAAAAAGCACGGAGAAAAATAGCATGCTATTCTGGAAATTTGTACTGTTGCACAAAATAGTAAAACGTGATATATTCTATTCTTTCATGGTGTTTATTATTTTGAAATGTTGGTGAAATTCTTCTACTTTTTATCCAACACTATTTTATCAGGGAGATAATTTTTAAACGAATCAGCGGAATTGATTTTGCAGCATATATCGTTGGAAGGGACTTTTCTGGTTCAACTGCTGATAGGCTAAAAATCTTAGACCATTTCTGAGTCAAAAATAGTAATTTAGTTTCTGCATGTAATGCGATAGGTCCGTTATAGGTAATTCAAGCAATGCTCATGGTTTCATATGAAATGTTTGCAGAAAGTTACATACATTTCAAGTTGGCGCTACTTTGCAGCTCATGCAATACTACGGTTTTTGTTATATTTATCAGGTAGACCAGAAAAACTTTTTAAAACGCAGATTTATTTGGCATAAAAGTTTGGTAATTACTATTTTCCATATTTTCCTATACGACGTTTCAGAGTAAAAGTGTTGGATATAGTATATTACGTAACGATTGCGGAAAGTGACATTTTTCACACGAGTGGGAAACTCCTACGAGTGTGAACAATCACTTTCGCACAAGTAATGTACACTATTTTTCCTACGACCTTGCGATAATTGTAACAAATATTGTTTTTGCGCGATCGATCTTTTTTGTTTATTTACAGCATCAGTTGTCAGGTCGGTAGGTTGTGTTTACTGGTTCCTAAGTCTAACACGTCGGTAAGTGATTTAAGTAAATTACTTGCCGACGTCTTATCCCTACATACATTTAAGTGGTCCCACGTCTTAGCCCTAAATACATTTAAGTGGTCCTAAATAATATATTACTTCATTCATTACACAAAAGGAACAAAAAAAATAAGAAGATTGATATTTTTTTAATGAACAGAATCGAACAGAACAATATAAAAAGTAATAAATAGCATGAAAACAATTCCACCAAAATGCAAATTATGTTTTAAACTGATCGAGAAGTATAAATGTCACTTTTGACATTTCGTTCATTTCGAAGAAATTTAAATTATTTTATTCGAAATTCGAATATTTCAATACGATCGCGCAAAAAATGGTATAAGCATTTCGAACGTTAAGGGTAATACCGGTATCCAGCAAAAAAACATTGCTGTCGACCGGTAAACAACCCTTACCGTTGTTGATACTTAATATACTATTAATGTAATGGTTTTTCAAAAATAATGTTCGGTGAGTGCGGAAATTAAAAATATTTAAAAAGTACCTTAGATTTTTCGCTACTATCAGTATCAACTTCCATTATAATAAAAAACCGAGACTAACACTTTTTATTTCTAGTTTATCTCACAATTATAATTCGTTTACACTTTTATGTGATAAATATTTCACTTACACTTCACAAAAACTATTTCTATGCTTTGTGTTATAATTTGAGAATTTTGATTGAGCCTACTTTATTATTTTTCCCTTTTATAATTTATTATAGTATATATTTTTCACGATCACGCGATAAATTTACGAAGTATGATGGTTTTATTTATTTGAAAACATCAATAACTGTATACAACATATATGATTATTTTCAAAATAATCAGTTTGTAGTGCAAAATATTTTCAAAATAACGCAGAAGACATTTTAATTCTTCGTAATTCGATTTTTTTAAATTCCCTACAGCCATACTATAGATATACCCAAAATAAGAACATTTGACAGCTATCCGCGTTATGACAATACGGAGAATGCTGGAATAGACCGCGATTCGATTTCTGGCCGTACCTAGTTGTTTTTTTTGGCGAATCTTAATAATTTTTGAACAGATTTTGTGTTTTGTGCTATATTTGTAGTTATTACGTAGGTAAATTTAAATAAGAAAACCACGTTAATCGAATTCATGCGAACCGTGCGATATGATATCACACTAGGGTGATATCACAGCGCACGGTTCGCGTCACTATGATGATATGAGAAACTTCAAGCCAGAGTAGATAGTGCGATATATGTTAATTTCCTATATAGTCGTAGGAAATAGTTATTTTCCTAACTGGTGCGGAAAGTGATACTTTCGTACTTTCGTACGACGCGGAGCGGAGTTCGGGTAAGCGGTCAAGGGCGGGAACGACACTACGCATGAGTTGAGGACATTATTCTTTCTACGACTGTATATACAAAAAAGAATACCAACCCATTTTTCTAAAATTATTTCATACATACATATACAAAACTTTAACTAAAAACTACTAATAATTATAAATATTAATATTGAAAACACAATTTGTTGCATTCTGTGAATTACTTAAAATTGCCGGTCCAGTGGAGTTATTTGCTGTTAACTGGTAAGTAGATGACTGTTGTAACAATAGTTATAACTTCCGGAGTAAAAAATTATCTAATGAGCTTAAAATTTGCATAAATTCACTTTTCCGCACTTTCAAAACTAAAATGCGTACGGGAAAATGGGTTAAAACGCACGGTCGTAGAAAAAAGATTATGTACAATTTCACTTATAAAGAAAATTCTATTATACCATTACTGGAAAAAAATGGAAAATATCATGTTTAACTATTTTGTGCATAAATTACGCCTCTTGCCAGTCTATTGGTGAACCTGAGAATAAAATAACTTCCAGAGATCTCTGTCATTTTTATCCAACAATTCTTTTTCCGAAAGTTGTTCAATAAATAGATTTATAGATTGGCCTTATTCTGTACAATTATCCGTAACAGCTGTAAATTTAACATCGATGTAGTTAAAATCGCAATGTTAAATCAAATTTAACAGCGCGGTTGAAAATCATATTCTGAACCACCCGATGTAAAAAGATTATTGAGAGCGCATTATTACATCGTAGCTAACTTTACTCATATTATGTTGTGTAGTAAAATTTACCTAATTTTTAAGTTATTGGTCCAATTATGAAGGAACCAGAAGGCAGAAGACTTTTTTAGTGGGATTATTTATTTATCATTTTTATTTAAAAAATGTATGGCGTTTGCATTTCCTAGATTTTTTAAATGTGGCTCTAAGTATCAAATTAATTTCTTTATTTAGCCTGTAATAGGCAATGAAAAGGTCTTACGGTATATCAAACGGATTTTTCTTTCTATACGCATATAATTCCTAAAAAATATTTCAATTTATAAATTTGGCTTATTTTTTTGTTTCGATATTGCTAATACACACCGTCCCGAAAATGGGATGATATTGATGTTCATTTTGACTCATTTCATGAAAATTTACAATTCAACTTATAACAAACAGTGTTGAAACACTCCTAACGTCGAATAGTTTGATCGGCGTTATCTTAACAGCGAAAATGTTATTATACATCGATGTAAGTTACATCAAAAGCTTACAGAATAGCTTTTTCGTAACATCTCTCAACCTTGAAGATTTACAGCACTGTTACCGCTAACATTTTTGTACAGAATAAGCCCATTTTAGAGATATGACAGCTACATATCTCAGTTAGACATTAGCATTCAGGTTAAATGCATATGGGTTTATTTGATTGTATGATAATTTTTATTTTTTTACAGAAAAATATTGGAATTTCACAATTTTCAAGTAATTTGTAAACTCTTTGTTTGGATCAAATAAAATGATTCTTGCCACAATATCTTTTAATTAACATCTAGTCAGCGAAAGAAGCTTTTTGTAATTTTCCAGAATTGATAAAATTAACATCTACACTTTGTTTCTTTGTACTCAAACAGGTCAGCATTTGATACAGTTTCTAATTCTTTTACCAAATTATTAAAATTGATCATCTTATTATTCGACTAGAGTACTAAGCTATTTATGGACGTTCTTCTAAAACTCCTCAGGGAAATAGGACTTAAGGAGATACTAGTCTCTGAGACATTCCTCAGGAACTAAGTAGATCTTCCAGGTCTCAGTGAATGTCACACCATCATACATACATTTATGGACGCTTTTTTATAAGAAATTATGTAAGATGCTACAAATTTTCTATAGTTGAATCTATCCCAAATATTTATAATTTGATGATCATTTGATTTAACGATCTCATGACTGAATTAACAACACCTAAGAAAAAAATTAGAAAAACTATAGGTCTTTATTTTGTGAGGAAAACAAGAAAGTGACCACGCCCAATTGATAAACACTATTTGCTTATTATCTACAGTAAAAAAGGTTTGGGCAGTATGTTGTTTTTTCGATTACAACAGCGCGTAAATAGAAAAAAAGAAAATCGCAAAGTTCGTTTTTTACGAAATACGTCCAGTACCACCCTGTTATTTTGGATATCAATATGAGGGCGGGGTGGATGATATTATGTGAGTAATGAATTATATAATGAGCCATTTAATAATACGGGTATGAGAATAATGTTTTTGTTTAAAAAAATTTCCATGTGCTATTATATCTCATGAAGAATTGGAGTCCCCGAACTTCACAGTATATTGCAAACTTCCAGAAAAACGAACATTTTCCAAAATTTTCATATTTATATTGATTGTAACGTAAATGTATACTTATGTATACAAAAAAAATTGGCTGTTGAAAATGTCCCCAAACTTTACGATTTACATACATATATATATATATATATATATATATATATATATATATATATATATATATTTTTATTTATTTATTTATTTATTTATTTATTTTTTAACTAATGTATAATTTTTTCGTTCCAGGCTTACAATAGTCTGTTTTGGGGTAGCACTGCTACTTACATATTTATGTTATTAGTTTTGATATTAATGATATAATATATTATAGATACTATTGTCCTCCAATGTCAGTAGATTTTGTAAATTTATGGGCAACTTAATATTGACATAATAAAGTTTGGTATAATTTGTCTATTTCTAGCTTTTTCAGAATACACCCTAGTAAAGTGTGTTGTAAATCGGCAATTTCATCACAAATACATTTATTATTATTTATTAGACTAATTTTGTTCTTATTTTCAGGATACATTGCATGATTGCTCCGCATTCGACAAATCGACCTTATGAAGGATCTGTTATGTTCTTGATGAAACCATGGTTTTTGTCGTACCCTAGACTGAATCCGTTTATAGAATTTTCCGCTTTCTCCTTGTATATATTTTTCTTGCCATGCTTTGTCTTTTTGCTTCTTGAAGATATTATTGTAGTCTGTAAATGGAATTTTAATATTTATATTATTCCCACAATTTGCTGCTTTCCTTGCCAGTTCATCAACTATCTCATTGTCTGGAATGCCCGAATGGGCTTTCACCCAAGATATATGAATTTCTTTGCCTTTGTGAATAGCTTCTTTATATACATTCAATATGTCTAAAATAATGTGGTTTAAATTAGATTCTATATGTTGTAATGTTCCAAGTTTTTCCACCGAGCTTCTGGAATCACTAAAAATAACAAATTTTTTCTCTTTTTGGAGTAAGCACGTGTTAATTGCTTCTTTGATTGCCATTAGCTGAATGCATTAAAATAAAAATGCATTAAAATATGCATTAAATACATTAAAATGCATTAAAATAAAAAAAAACCTGGTGGTTCTTTAAAAAAAAAAAAGGAATTTGATATTTATGAAGTTAAACTATGAACACTTTCTATACGCACCATGTATAAAATGAAAAATTTTTCAACATAGATTCAAATAGGTTTGACCTTGCTTAGGCCAACCGAACAGAAACCATTTTCATATCTTTAAGGTTATCCTCTTAAAAAAATAATTTTTCTACGACAACCTCGATAAATGTTCATTTTATAACCGTAACTTCAATCATAAACAAGCACATTTTGTACAGAATTTCATTTTTGCATCGGCTGCAAAATGGATTATTTCGTGTTAGATTTAGGTTCACTCTAAAATCACAACGACTACGGCTTGTCAAATTATGACGTCCAGCGACAAATTGATGAAATGTCTGTCAAAGTAGGTAACGAGTAATTTCATAGTTATAGATAAACGTGAACGATATGTTGTCAAAGAAAAAGTATAGTATGCAATTCGCAACCAAATGGCCATTTTGTGCTCATTGCATAATATCAAGTCAATGATAATATACTATTGTAAGGTTCTGCAGTCGTCAAACTTTTTACAAAAAAATTCAATAACTCAAAAAATATGCATTTTTCGAAAAAAAGTTTTCAGACAAAAGTATACTAAAGTTTTACGTAGATTTTAAAAATGTATTAATATACAGGGTGTTCCATTTAAAATAACAAAGTTACAGTCGACTTCCGGTAGAACCGGAAGTCTGCCATCTTTGAAAATATTTTAGTTAAAAAGATCGCATCCGAAAATCGGAATGTAGAAATTTTCATGATTTTACTATAAGTATTTTGCCATATTATACAGATAGTTTTAACTCGTCGTGGGATACCCTGTATACTTTTAAACTTCTTATGTATTAATCCAACAACTGCATTATTATCAAAATTTTCAACCTGTACGTCTTTTTCAACTCTTGTTCCAGTGGTGCTTTATGTTTAACTGCTCAAATAAACTTCCCACCAAAACAATGTATAATTCAATGGAAAGTAACTTTTTGTATGTTTTGTATTATTCGTTAGGGAAGTAATCGATGACTTGATCGTCGTTTTACTGAACAAAGACGTATTCATACATGAATAAATGATCATCGGTTGCTGTAGAGAAGTGATTTATTATTATTAGATGAAGGAAAACTCCATACCGACTGTTCCGTTAAAAATGTTTAGGTTTCAAATTACCGCCTTAAGAGATATAAATAACCGGAAAAATACATTTTAGATGAACATAGAATTTACTATAAAATTACTTTATGCGAACGCTGGGGCTATAATTTTAGAAATTTTCGTTTGGTTGGCTGCGTTCTGTCAGTTCAGGGATGAAACTTTTTAGTACGTGACCTAATAAAAAACTGAGGAAGGTACTAATAATGTTTTTCCACTACTAGGTCTGATAATTATTGCTCCTTCTAGCAAACTGAGAAGTTCAATTTCTCTATGGTCAATAATGAACAAATTCAAATATTTTGAGGATTCAGGGATAGTAATTTAACAAAAACTTGTGCAACATAATTTTGTATATCCAGGAGATTGTTTTCAACATATTCGCTGCTTGAAATTACCTATCAAGATAAAATTATTTGAATAGAAATGCCATTAGTTTAAAATTCGCGCTCAACCAAAAATGACTGATGACATAACGAGTACGTTCGTAATAATATCGAAAACTGACACTGTACTTGTCAGGCAGACGACGGGGTGAACGCTTCTCGTGGTGCGTTTATGAATTATTGTTAATTTTTGTCTTAAATTTGGCTAGTAGTGGAAAAAATTGTTTACAGTGCTATTCAAAAGTCCCCTCCCCCCCTCGTATCTTTTGAACGGCTACACTTACATTAATAAGATTTGGAGGGTGAAAATAGAGTGTTGTAAACTTCTCTACGAATGGTAACAGGTGACGTAATAGTAATAGATGACGTCACAGTGCCACTCTAGCCTATAATTTTGACAGATAAATTAAATAGATACCAAAATTATTGAAATTATTTTTTTAAATTTGATTAATCAAATATCAACAATGGATTCGTGTAGCAAGTGTTCGAAAGGTGCTCCGTCTACTTCCTGACAGTAATACATCCTATTAGTAAACTCTTGTCGTACTCGTTCGAATGTGTCAGCTAAAATTGCATTGCATTCTTCAATAATTCTTTATTTCAAAACGCCAATGCTATCTGGTGCCGTAGTATAAACCTTGGATTTCAAGTACCCCATAGAAAAAAATCTAATGGTGTCAGATCTCTTGACCGAGGTGGCCATTCTATAGGACCTCGCCGGCCGATCCATCTACCTCGATATTCTTCATCCAGGTAACGTCTTACTGCACCATAATAATGTGCAGGAGCACCATCTTGTTAAAATGTTATTTCCAGATGGCCGAATTCATCTGGATTATCTTCCAGAATTTCAAGAATTAACGGCTCAATTGCATTTTGTAACATCTCCAGATACACTTCACCGCTTAAATTTGAATTTGGGAAGACAGGACCAACTATGTGGTTTCCCAAAATACCTGCCTAAACATTGACTTTTTTCTGGAAATTGGGTATGTTGTTCACGAAAGGTGTGAGGATTTGTGTCACTCCAATACCTTACATTTTGTGTATTCACATTTCCATTGAGGCAAAAAGTCTTTTCGTCACTAAAACAAATTGTTTTTGTGTAATGTGGGTTTTGACTAATTTTATTTGTCATAGGTACATTCACAGAATTCGAGTCTTCTGTCGGGGTCGTCATCCGAAAGGTGGTCATTTTTAACTTGTATGGATGAAATTTATTTTTAGCCAACACTCTCTGTACTGTACTTATACTTACTTCACAGATAGACGCAACTTTAGTTGAAGAGGAAGTAGGGTTTACTACCATTTCAGAAACTATATAAATTTTTTTATTATCACTAAATGTTGGTCGGCCTTTCAAACGAGATATCACTTGCCATAAGGTCCTATTTAAAATTATTGGCCAGAGTGGCACCCGTCGTCTATTACTATTACGTCACCTGTTACCCTTCGTAGAGAAGTTTAGAACACTTTATTTTCATCCTCTAAATTTTATCAATGTAAGTGTAGCAGTTCAAAAGATACAAGGGTGTGAGGGGACTTTTGAATAGCACTGTATAGATATACTTTCCAACGCCGGACCTTTTCGTCCTTTCTTTTAAAGACAGAAAAGAAACTGTTAGGTTACAGAAAAAACCTTCAAACTGCTGCGTCACCCGAGCGTCAATATTTCTACATTAAACGTCCTATATCTCAAAAATTGTCGACATTAGAAAAAAAATTTCAAATAGAAGCTGTAGAAAATATAAATGGATAAATGTATGTTATTTATTAAATTAATCCAATATTAACGTCAATTTTTACTGGAGTAAATACACATAAAATACAAAAAAATAATGAGGAATTATTTTCAATTTTGAGTCGGCAAGAGGAGTGATATAGTTTGTCTTCAATTTTTACTTTACTCAAGACATTTACAATATTATTTCGCTCGGAAAAACAGGCAACCCAGATTTAATTTTAATATTCATATTGCATAACTTCAAAAACTGCAA
Source organism: Galerucella calmariensis (assembly GCA_910591675.1). Classification (NCBI taxonomy): domain Eukaryota; kingdom Metazoa; phylum Arthropoda; class Insecta; order Coleoptera; family Chrysomelidae; genus Galerucella; species Galerucella calmariensis. The sequence goes on along the minus strand of CAJUYG010001570.1, from coordinate 38,301 downwards.
TTTAAGTCCTAATATCGTTTGTACTTCTTCCAGAAATTATATAAAATCTTTTCTCGTGCTTTTTAAATTGAAATAACATTCACATTATCAAGAAAATCCTCTTAGTATTTGGTTACTGTCGACATTTTCTCTTTAAAGTAAAATTTATGTAATACTTTTCCAATTTGTTTTTCAACATTTTTCGGTATCTCCATTTTTATCCGCTTTGAATGTTTAACTTTTTATTTACGACTGTCATACTTCTTGACATTAAACAGTCTTATCGAAGAATTTCCAACTTTTATTATAAGTTTTCGTTGCAAACAAATACTTTCTTGGGATAAGAGAACAACGTCTTACAAGAATCTTTTGAAATAAGAATGTTGCAACTGTCTTCATTCAAAAACAAATATACCATTATAGAATTAATAAAAACATGGAATATAAGTCCTTGAACTTAACAAATTTTTCAATCAATTCTATAATGTCCCAAATGACCTCCAGGAAGCAACTTGCACTATTTTTTTTATATAAAAAATCTCGTATAGTCGTGCTCGTACCCACTCCTGAGCACCACAACAGCGATCATCTCGTTTTGGTCGTGTGGCATCAAGGGAGTTGTCGACTTTGAACAGTGAATTATTTCTGTTTCTTTCCTCTATACGAATCTTACCCCATGAGTATTTTTAATCATACCCTCTTTTATCCTTTCCCATTTAATTTTTTTTACTACGATTCGGGGATTTATTGTATAATCTGATGGATTAAGAACGAGCGCGAAACGTTCAATTCACATTTACGAATTAAAATATTTATTTTAGATTAACGAGATCTGATTCAAGGGTGCTAGAATGCTGACAAGCGTATCATTTTTTAGAGGTTTAACGGATTAATTAGTTAAGTTCATTTTCCACGGTGTGTCAAATCGCAGCGACTTGTTGCTGGGACAAATCGCTGCGAGAAAAAGTGCAATCAGCATATCCTTAGTTTGTTGCTGCGACTGATCTAGGCATAGGTAAGATGTATAGTGTTGTTGTATGCAACTTTTTCGAGTTGTAGCGTCAACTCGCACCATGGGAAATGGACTCTGAGATAATCTGAGACTAATGATTAAGTGTGGAATGGGAAACAATACCAGCGTGGTTCAAACAGAACTGGCTGGTATCTCAATGTCCACAAAAGAACTAACCAGAAAAGGATTTTTTCTACGACTGCTATAGAAAAACAATTTACGAAGCTACAAAGTGTCACTTTGCCTAAGCCGTGGGCAAAGATTACAGAATAAAAATATAAGATGTTTCACTCCGGGGCGGTTTGATTCAAGTTGCTGTCCCAAACGGACGCCTCTCTCATAAATTATGTTTACGACTCGCTTTTGTTGTCAATAACGAGGCCAGTAGATACCAGAGAAGCTTATTTTATTTAAAGCTATACAGGGGTAATTAGAGAAATATATATTTAAATTGATAGGATTCTTGAATGTTAATTATTTAGAAAAATGTTCGGGATATGAATAAGTATAGGTAAGTATAGAATAAGTATAGGTAAGTAAAAAATAAAATAAAATTTTCAAAATGAATCAATTCACAGTTTTTATCCAGCATCTTAGTAATTTTGTGATACTTATTGATAATCTAGCAGATGTTTATCAAAAATTCAATTAAATATACTCATTAGCCACCAGAATAATAGGGCCACTAAATCTTAAATTTTGATCTTTATATAACGCGTATTTTTTGGATTGACAAGGTTAAAACAGTGAAAAGAGAAGCAGCTGCAGGATACCTTTATTAAAATTTAAATTCGTTCAAAAGGAACTGACCAATTTCCCTTTGGTTAGCTATAGAATTGAATTTTTGTGTTTTCTTGCTTAATATATTTGTTTATATAATATCCTTATTATAAAAATAAATCCGTAATTTTGTATTAGCAAATATTACAAAATATTTAGTGTTTAAGCTTTGCTATTAAAGAGAAAAATATTAAACTATGAAATCAAACAATTTTATTTTGTTAAATCTACATTATGTTTAAACTTAAAGTGACGCGTTTCGCTAACACAGTAGCTTTTTCAAACGAATGCTACTGCTACTGTGTTAGCGAAACGCGTCACTTTAAGTTTAAATATAATTTAGATTTAACAAAATAAAATTGTTTGATTTCATAATTTACTATGGATCTACATCAAGTAAAAGCCTCATCTATTCAATTTTAGAAAAATATTAATATGACTTCTTGCTCATTTCAACAATTAATTAATAAATTTAAAAAATCTATACAACATAAATATAAAACACGAACAACCAATAAACACCGTTCTAAAATAACAGCGCTCGACGGGCGACGTCCCGTATAATATGACAAATTAAATGCAAGTGAGGACGTAGCGACGTACTGTACCATCCAAGTCACCAGACAGTCACCAGCGGCATCGGTGCTTTACGTGATAAATTCGAACGAGTGAAACATCTTATATTTTTATTCTGTAATCTTTGCAGTGGGAAAGATTTTTTCCCACGCCACATATTATATTTATATGGAGAATCAAATAAAATCGACAAAAACTTAGTATGCTACTGTCATCTTCACTACTTAGTTGTCACAAAACTGTCAGATTATATTAGAAGTTTTTAAATTGTAAAGGGTAGTTTCAATCGTGCTTTGATAAAAATCCCAATTTCTATTGAAAATATTAGTTTAACAAGACATATAAGTAGGTACTTATTTATAATATAAATAATATGGATACTGATAATAGTGACGATTTTAATAATACTCCGCCAGATATATTGGAAAAAGCTGCAAAAGTAACTTTAGATTTGTTGCGGCAATTTCAAGAAAAAAGTATAAATTGGCAAACGAAAAATTTGTAGAGTGGCAAAGAAATACAAAATTGAAATCTTTTTCGGAAAGTGTACTTTTTGTATATTTAGAAAAGTCGTCAAAAAAATTAAAGGCGTGTACACTTTGGTCACAGTTTGTGCAGTCGTAGAAAAAGTATAGTGTGCAACATGTGGGGAAAGTACTTTTCTCACTCGTGCGTTTGCGACACTCGCCCTTCGGGCTCGTTCCAAAAACTTTCACACTCGTGAGAAAAGTTGAACTTTCCCCACTAGTTGCACAATATACTATTCTGGCAAAAGCATAACAATCTTCACTGCACTAGTAGACAAGCCCTATTAGCCTTGAACAGACCACGTGTTATATCGGGGCTAGTACTAGAGTGCCTCCAAGATTTAGCTAACGCCTCGGCAGATAACAATATTATCCTGAGGTGGATTGAAGGGCACGACAGGAGTAAAGGTAATCGCATTGCCGATTCTTTAGCCAGGGAAACGGCTGGACTAAAAATTTTAGGACCCAGTGACACCTACGGCCTAACGACTTCGACAATTGCGGAACTAGCCAAACGTTACACCCATGCTCAATCCCTTAAGAGATGGGATGGAATCAAAGGATGCAGTCTTGCCAGGATCATCTTGGGCGACCCTGGGAAGCTGGCGCCGAAGAAATATTTGGCGATGACCAGGAAAAATCTACGTTTAACAGTATGATTTCGGTCTGGCCACTGTCATTTAAGGAAACACCTACATACTATGGGGCTAGTGGAACACACCTCTATGCAGGATGTGTGAACAGGAAGATGAAACTGTCAGGCATATCTTAGGCGAGTGTCCGGACTTATAGTCAATAAGAGAGTGTGTGTTCGGTGAGTATTGGCCTACACCTGCCGATATAAAGGAGATCTCCTAGTGACCTATCTACCTTCATAGGAAGGACAGGATGGACGATGACCTAGGAGGACAACTCCTCGGAAAGATGTACAATGGGTCACATGTGGCCTAAGTGCTGTGAGCCTTCACACTCACCTTCCCTACTCTAGAGAAACAAATACTCTGAGATAGTTTGAACTATATTTTACTAATTCAAATTAAAATAAATAGATATGCATTAAGTTAATATTTCCTCTGTCACTCATAGGCATATTTCGCTTCTTCTGCAGCTACCACAATTTGCATCAACTTTTGAGAATAAAAATGTATTGTCTAGAGCCTTTTTCGGTGAAAACTTGAGAGATTTTTCAACTTCTTGACCTCTGCTAACCTCTACCACTCTCTAGTATCATCCAATAAGTCTCAATAATGTTAGCAACCATAATTATTTAATATCGTGTGGTCGTAGAAAAAAATCTTGTATATAATTCGAGCGGAAAGCTATTTGCAACGATAAATCTGCACTTGCTTTTAATACACACAAAAATATTTCCTCCAGACAAAACGATATTGACTGTGGCATAGTTGACCGATTTTCAGGAGGGGATAATACCTATGGGGTCGCTTCACCGACATGGTAACGTATCATGTGCGTGCTGGATTTTTTTTGGATGGGTTACGATAAAATTTTCATAAAGAGCTAATTTATTTGCTCAGATCTCCTTCCGTCATAGGCTTTTCATAAAGGGCTCATTTATTTGCATAAACTTCCATCTACCATGGAGGCACGCTAATATTTTTAAAAGGGATTTATTAATTTGTGTTCTCACTCGACTTTTTTTATTCTATTTTAAGAAGCAGCGTCTAAAATGAACTGTGAGTGTACTTGAAAAATGTTTTTTACCTAGACTAATTGACACGTATTGTATGTAGTCGCGAAAGCAGTAAACTTCATCATAAAGTGTCTCTGTGGCAAGGCTTTTCACACTAATTAACGTTGAAAAGCTGTTACCTCAGAATATCAATAAAAAACTTGTTAAAAAAAAAGTTTTCGTCAAAATTTAACGAGGAATCTTCCAGATATAAAGCTTGTAACAATATGCATGAAAAATAAGAAGGAAAATTAGAGTAAGCCTAACAAAATCGAAGTTGTTGGGAGAAAAACTGGGATGTGATTAATTTATCATAATGTCAGCTTTCACGACCAATATTGATAATCAGAATTTTTTTTATGCAAAGCCGTATACCGAAAAAAATACTTGATTGTAATATTTTTATCAACAGTAAAAACACAAGAGCTTTTTTTTATCGGATAAATTTCTCTTTGCAACGAAACAGTTTTGCCAATCACTAATTTTACGAGAAAAACTGACATGATAAAATCGCGACACCAAAGGTGGAGCGATTCTATCCAATGTCAGTTTTTCGAGCAAATTTAGTGATTGACAAAACTTTGAGTTAAAGAGAAATTTATCTGATTAAAGAAAAGCTCGAGTGTTTTTTGGCAAGATAAATTAACGACAGAATATATGGATGAACAACAACAATAATTATCTTTATTAACCAAACTTGCGACTCATTGTCACTGTGTAAAAATGACCATTGTCACTGTGTAAAAGTGACGTCCGCTTACTAGATATTGATGAAGAGGAGTTTTTATCGCGATAAAAAAGGATGCACCTTTTTTATCGATGTCAAAGTGACAATAACATTTCCAGGTATATGACATTTTAACATTGGAGTTAATTTATCAACAGTAAAAACACAAGGGATAAATTTATCTTCGCAACAAAACAGTTTTGCCAATCACTAATTTCAGAGAAGAACTGACATGATAAAATCGCCATACCCAAGGTGGAGCGATGTTATCTAATGTCAGCTTTTCGAGCATATTTAGTGAATGGTAAAACTTTGAGTTAAAGAGAAATTTATCTGATAGAAGAAAAGCTCGAGTGTTTTTTGGCAAGATAAATTAACGACAGAATATTGAAATTATAAGTAACCAAACTTGCGACTCATTGTCATTGTGTAAAAGTGACGTCTGCTTACTAGATATTGAGGAAGAGAAGTTTTTATCTGATAAAAAAGGATGCACCTTTTTATCGATGTCAAAGTGACAATAACATTTCCATATGACATTTTAACATTGGAGTTAATTTATCAATAGAAACATTGCGGATGATGGGACCAATAAAATTAAATATTATTCAGGAAGAGGATAACGAGCTTCCACCATTTTGTGAGTTTAGACTAAAAAATCACTAGATTGTGTATTCGACATGGATTGTTCGAATTTTTATTTATTTTATTCCATTCAATTCCTTGAAACACCAAAAATTGTTATTTTTTTTGGTGTTTAAAAAAAGTTGGTGCATAAATCTCAAATGATTCATTGCAAAATTTTTGTAGATACTAAAAAAAACTTTTTTTTTTTTAAATGTAACTGACAAATTCTCTTGGTAATTACTTAATCTTAATTTAAATTATATGATATTATTATATTTTGATTAAGTCTAGACACACTTCTTAATATTCTCGTAAAAATTTTAAAAATTAACATCAACAGATTTTCTGAAGCTGCATATACATAAATAGTAAGTAAATTTTACTAATAAGTGAACATAAAAAGTATATGAAAGATTGGAAGTTCTTTAAGTTAGATATTTGTAAACATGCTTAGGAAGAGGGGCATAAAATTCAATGGGTTTCGACAAAAATAATATTGAAAGAGCCCAATAATAAAAGACGAAAAATCAAAGAAAGTGCTTTGATACAACTAAATGCAGATAAATGTGTAGCTAGTATTTCAGCCGAATGTAGTCAAATTTGGTTACCAATGTTAGAAAGAGAAATTTCCAATAATCAATTACCTACGTTATCAGGATAGCATCATAAGTTTTTATCCAGCTTTTCTTATGATTTATCATTGGAATAGTTGTTAATCGATACACACTTCAATACAGAAAATCACCAAACTGAGTTATACATGTTTTGAAAACAAAAATGATCATACACAAAAAAGTAACAACAAACGCGTTTTATTAACAACATTTCCAAAATAAGCGAAAAAAAGCGCTATCTTAATAAGACCATTCCTGGAACGTGCACTTCACTGGATTCTATTTCCAGTAGACATATCGTTAGAATGTCATAAAATAATAGTATTTTACCTACGACCCCCCCTGTAATCAGTCAATAACACACAGTCGGTATCAATGTAATGACGTCTATTACGCACTGTAAAAAAAACGCACAGCTGTAAAGTAAATTGCACGGCTTCCCTAGCAACATCTTAGCAACTGTCAATAGACGTCACCATTTTATTTAAAATTTACCATTTGAAAACATTCGATTTGGCCACGTTTAATTATGAAAAGCCCTAAGGGCTATGTATATGTATTGATTATAATTGAAAAATGGACTTTCGATTATCAACAATATATTAATATTGATTAAACGTTAGTTCTTTAATGTGCTTCTTTCATTGGTAATAGAGTAATAGAGATGATGGGGAGAAATGAGAAATGAGAGAAAAAACAATAGTTTTCAATAAATAACTTTCCCGATAACCCCTGTATACCGTATACCCTTTGACTATTATCGTAATCAATAGCTGCCGGCGTTAGAATTATGCATGATGTAGATGAATCTGTCTGAACTATGCTTCACTTGTCTGATTGCATCTTACCTAACTCAATTTTGACACTAAAAGCTCGTTCAAAATGCAACGAGGGAAATTTTAGTGAATTGCTTTTACGAAAATAAATAAAACCAGCACTAGCTATAGATGTACATTATTATTTGTTGATTTTAAAAAGGCATATTACGCGATTACATACATAACTTCTTTTAAAACCTGTCTTGGCCGTAAATCTATATATCCTGGCAGACCGTATCATAGTGGAAACTTTTTTTTAACAAGGAACAAGATGTGTCTGATTGAATTTCACAGACATTTTCCATTTCTCTTACGCTCCAGTGATTGAATACTATTGAAAGGAAATTGCCCCAAGAGAAAACTTTCAAGCTATCTAGGTATTCAATTTGAACTTATAATATCCTTGTTAGATCATACTATCAAAAAAGAAGGATAATATTTTTCAATCGTTTCGTGACAGGACGTTTCTAACGTAAAATATCATCACCGGTATATACAGCGTATCCACAGATGGAGTATCCTATAGGTGAAAACTGTTTAAATATTAGTTTTAGTGAAAAATGTCATTATTGATCAAAAGTTTGTTCTGGAACCCCATATCTCATTTTATAGCCAGTTTTATGAAAAACGTATAAATTTTTTCGAAAATAATGTATCAATCTAGTGAGTGACGTTTATGATGTAACAGGTAACTGTCAACTTTCTTGAATAATTTTCAAATCGTCATTTTTTGATAAATATTTGACAATAATGTTAACTATCCAAGAATTATTATAATCATTATCAAAAATAACAATACAGAATAATAATGTAAGAAACACTAAGAAAACAAAAAGCACCTTTACTTTCAAAATCATAATCCGCCAAAACGCGCTTTACGTCATAAAGATGGCTGCCCCATGGTGTGACGTCATTTGTTTACGTTCTTATTCGTGTATCACGCTCTGAGTTCTTGTGACCTAATTTGTTTCTGAAAGCTTCAAAAATGGATAAAGCCGAAAAAAAATTTGTATTCCAAGTATTGCATTGTTTCAGTGTGTGAATCAACGTCTATTAAAACTCCAGACAAAATATTTGTTACTTTACCTGGTGGTGCAAGCAAAAATACACCTAAGAGAAGGGCATTATGGTTGCAAGCTATGTGTCGAAACAAAGACGATATTTACTATTTACTACTACTTTTGTTTCTAGACCATTTTAATGTAAGTTCCTACTTCTATGCCGGTAATTTTTATTCTTAAATAGTTTGGGGTTAAGTACCTATATGTCTAGGAATCAACCATAAAAACATAATTTTCTTACGACCACACATCGAAATATGGTTGGTAGAATATATTGTTATGGTTTGGTAAGTATTCTTTTTATAAATTTAATATGTATAAATTTTGTTTTATTATAGTGTTTAATACTTACCTTTTTTTTTATATTTATTATTATTTATATTTTAGTTGGGCGCCATTAATGATTATCTCAACTATTTTATGAGACTCTTAATTTTTATTTTATTATATTATTATTTATTTTTTTTTTATTACTCTCAGGGTATATTTTATTGTGAGGTCACATATCCACGTAACTGAATTTAGTTCTGTGAGTATAGTTAAATAGTGTGCCTGGATGAATGAATGAAAATTTAGATAAATAAGAATTGGAATAACTGTATAATTGTATAATTTGAATATTTTATTAAATAAAAACCTAATAATAATAGTTGAATAAAAGATAAAACACTTATCCAAGAGTACATGTGGCTGTTTTGTTTTACATTTCTATGATTCAATTGCAGTAATATACTTTAGTGCCAACTTTCAACACGAAGGCCAAAGAACAAAGTCGGTCTTCATAAATTTTAATTTGACCTCACAATAAAATATACCCTGAGAGTAATAAAAATAAATAAATAAATAAATAATAATATAATAAAATAAAAATTAAGAGTCTCATAAAATAGTTGAGATAATCATTAATGGCGCCCAACTAAAATATAAATAATAATAAATATAGAAAGAGGTGTGTATTAAACACTATAATAAAACAAAATTTATACACATTAAATTTATAAAAAGCATACTTACCAAACCATAACAATATATTATATAAATAATACATAGTTTAAAGCGTACTTACGATAATACTTTAACTCCTCTTATTTCCTCTGTATTAAAGCAGCTGTTTGATTTCAAAAATTAAAGCAGCATAAATGAGTCTACTTTTGGCAAGTTATCAGTTTGTGATTTTACAAAACCTTCGCTAGCCATATCTTTACTCATAAAAGTAAAAGTAAATAAAATATATTTTTCTGAAAGTTTTAAAATATCCTCGAAAATATCGAATATTTATGTCCACTTTCCACTTTACGTTGACTTTTATAAATAAAAAAAATCACACACAAACACGTAATGGTCTCAAACAAACATATAAATGATATTTTTACGTCGATGAAGCAATTAATAGTTGATTAAAATACAATATAAACACACAACTACACATAATCCAATGCAATACCGGCCATATTGACATAAGTGAACACGAGTAAACACAAGAGATATGACATCACACGTATCATCGGTAGCGTTCGGAAATCCTCGGGTTGTGGTCGGAAAGTGCATTGAAATTGGAATTTTATTTTAAAATTTGGGAGTAATTTCCAATGGAAACTGGTTTATTTTCTATTATTAGTAATTTTTGATATCATATTTACTATTATAAATTAATATCCGAGCAAAATATGAAATATGCGTGTACTCTATTATTCTCTTTCTAAATTATTTGTAAGATTTTGCAGCATTTCTGGGGTAATTTCGTTAACGGCATCAATGACAGCCCGTTATAGTCTTCAATATTATGGTTTAGATTATTTACTGAAACTTTTTGTTTTAAGTAGCCCCATGAAAAAAATCTAAAATAGTTAAATCCGGGGATCGGGGCGGAAAAATACTGGTCCATAATATCCCATCCATCGCCAAGGAAAATATTCATCAATCCATCCTCTAATTAACAAAGTCGAGTGCAAAAATGTATACAGTTTTAATAAAACTGGCTATAAAATGAGAAGGGTTTTGAAAAACTTGAATTTTATTTCAATATAAAGGGATTTCAGAACAAGCAAAACTTATTATCAGGGAAACTAATATTTAAACATTCTTCGCCTATAGGATACCCCATCCGTGAACACGCTAAATAAGGAGTGAAATGGTATATGAATCAGGATACTCTACACAAAATCCATTAATAATACAGTGGATTGACAATTTTTTTTAGCCACTTTAATAATATAATTTTAAATATTAATTAGTTAATTATAAAGTAGTAGAAAAAATATAGTATACAACTCGGTATAAAACTACTATTAAATTGTTCACTGAATCCTGCCAATAGCAATATTGTACGAAGCTTCACAGAAATCAATTCCTCAACTCCTCGAACTCAATTCCGTTAAAGGAATGGGACAGAAGACGGCAGGGAAGTTAATTACCGCTTGGCTAGGAGTGGTAATTTAATTTATAGACGAACAAATTGACTTCAACTTAATTTAAGTCTGGTTATAAACTCCGCCAATTTATTTTACCAACAACCGAATTCAAACATTCCACAAGCTGACAATACTAAAGATGTAACGGGAAAATCCCAAAAACTATGGAGAACAAAATAGTTCTTTCTGGAGAATTTTATTGGAATGAAAAAATGATGTACAGTGTTAGGTTAGGTTAAGTGTGTGGTGAGTGGGTCTATAAGGTACTCCACTGCGACTGGCAAGAGTCTATTGTGGTTCACACCTATTCAGATTTCACCAAAGCCGATTAGTTTATTTGGTGAATGATATTTCAGGTCCGAGGGCGAGAGAGAGACCCTGCCAAACATCAGATACCTTATTCGAGCCGCGGCGGGGCAGGCTCTAATTATATGCTTTGCTGTTTCATCATCTTCCGGACAAAAACGGCAAGTCGGATGTTCCGACAGTCCCAGTTTTAACATATGATAATTCAGATGAAAGTGGCCTGTTAAAAGACCTGTTAGACAACGTAGATCATGCCTGCTATGGTCTAACATTTGTTTGGAGACATTCTTCGAAGGATGTATAAAAGCTTTTAAATGAACCAATCCTCGCTGTCCAGGTATTTAGTGTTTGTTTGGCAAAACTTATTGCGATGCCAAGGTTCTGGTCCGATAGAAACACGTGCGGCACCCTCCCTTGCAAGAGAGTCTGCCTTCTCGTTTCCATCCATGCCAAAATGGCCAGCGATCCAGACCAGCAATACTTTATTGAGTTCTCCTATTGAGGAGAGTCTTTTTTGGCAGTCTAAAACCAATTTCGACGTTACCTACACGTTGAGTGCTTTCAAAGCCGCTTGGCTGGTCTGACCCCTCTGGACAGGCACGTCAAGGAGGTTGCGTTAATGGCCATGGTACGATTGCGCACGGCTGGTGTAAACCCCGAAGTAGGAGTGGGCCAATTGAGGTTGAAGAAATATTTGGCGATGACCAGGAAAAACCTACATTTAACAGTAGGATTTCTGACTGGTCACTGTCAACTAAGGAAACACCTCCATACTATGGGGCTAGTGGACACACCTCTATGCAGGATGTGTGAACAGGAAGATGAAACTGTCAGGCATGTCTTATGCGAGTGTCCGGAGTTATCGTCAATAAGAGAGTGTGTGTTCGGTGAGTCTTGGCCTACACCTGCCGATATAAAGGAGATGTCTCCTAGTGATATGTCCACCTTCCTGAGAAGGACGGGATGGACGATGACCTAGGAGGACAACTTCTCGGGAGGATGTACAATGGGTCACATGTGGCCTAAGTGCTGTGAGCCTACACACTCACCCTCCCCACTCTACAGATACAGATACAGAGCCGCTTGGCTGTCCGAGAAAATTTTTATTGTTCTATGTACGAGATTGGCTAGCTCCAATATCTCCAACCATGAAACAATTTTCTCCTGAAATACGTTTGCATATAATCCAAGAAAGGTTGAAATTTCTGTCCTAGGTTTGCGCTCGTATGCACCTGCACTCGGTATAATAATTGTCCTAATTTATCTTTAACACCTAAATTGCACTATTTGTATTCACTATCACTATTCACTATCAGCTCACTCACTGTATTCTGAAACTGTTTACCAACTCACTTTATACTGAAAAACTGTTCGACCGACTAAAAAACCCGCGTATATGTATATAGTCCTTCGCATCTCCAAAACCTTCTTGAATTTACCACCTATGCGTATCTCTGCATCTGTAGAGTAGGGAGGGTGAGTGTAGGCTCACAGCACTTAGGCCACATGTGACCCATTGCACGATACACTTACTCACGGTATGCTGATTTCTACTCCAAATTGCGTCCGAGCCGCGCAGTTACGTCACGCGGGAACCAGAAATTTACACCCACCTCTCACCAGTCTTTCGATTCATTGTGTTTTCATGCAATACAAGGTGTTGTTAGCTTCAATTTCAATTTTACTTGAGTTGATTCGTTTATTTGGAATTTTATTACCCACTAATTTACTGTTATTAGTGTTATTTAATACTGTTTTATAATACAAGGTTATTTTTGTTTTGTAGCGATTAAGGGAAATTAATAGGAAAATCAGTTTTCAAAACTGCCTGATAAAACTGAACAAGAATATGTCAAAATTAACAAATTTCAATAAATGATTCTAAACATAAGCTTTTTCTACTCCTATACTATAAATTATTAATTAAATCCCAATTTTCAGTTTCATAATTATACTCATTATAACACTGGTTTTTCATTATGAAACTGAAAAATTGACCAATAGAAATTTAGATTTTTAAATAACCAAGTAGGCAGACCCAATATTTTCTGTAGAATGTCGAGAAAAGACCAAAATAAATGTCGAGCACCAGACCAAAAATACTCAATGCGCAAGAACATACCGTGAGTAAATGTATCGTGACCCATTGTACATCCTCCCGAGTAGTTGTCCTTCAAGGTCATCCTCCATTATGTCCTTCCCAGGAAGGTGGACAGGTCACTAGGAGACATCTCCTTTATATCGGCAGGTGTAGGCCAAGACTCACCGAACACACACTCTCTTATTGACGATTGACTCCGGATACTCGCATAAGACATGCCTGACAGTTTCATCTTTCTGTTTACACATCCTGCATAGAGGTGTGTCCACTAGCCCCATAGTATGGAGGTGTTTCTTTTGTTGATAGTGGCCAGTCTGAAATCCTACTGTTAAACGTAGGTTTATCTTGGTCATCGTCAAATATTTCTTTGGCGCCAGCTTCCCAGGGTGATCTTGGCAAGACTGCATCCTTTGATTCCATCCCATCTCTTAAGGGATGGAGAATGGGTGTAACGTTTGGCTAGTTCCGCAATTGTCGAAGTAGTTAGGCCACCTCTGCGTATGCAAAGCTTCCAGAACAATCGGGAATAAACCATTGCATTACTCTGTTGTGGAATCTTCTAGAAAGGTCGCATTCGCTGAAATTTATAATTCACCGGTTTCTGAATCACTGAGTTCGTAACGGAAGGTAACTTTGGATAGATAGGCTTGGGAAAAACGTTATAAATTTCAATATTATTTATTATAATGAAAGTAACAGAAAACATATTGATACAAATTTAATTAATAATCGATAAAAATCTATCCACTCTTTCAGTTTTAGCAAAATTTTAAAAAAGAATCATCATAATGAACGGGAGAGAAAATTTTGCACTTCACACTACCCTATTTTTTTCTTCTCGTCGTAAAATGGCAATAGGAAACCAAAGAGTAGATTAAATTTTCTTACCATTTGAGTTTTATTCGATTCTGCACATTTAAATTAGATTATTTTCCTTGCAGCTTTATTGGGTGCTTTAATAAAAGAAATTTCCTCTCCGGAAGATAATAGAAAGGGCTGATTAATTCGAAAAATCCGCGAATCTCGATCAGCGTCCCACCAAAAGGCAGGGAAAAAGGAAGAATAAGGTAAGTTATCATTATTATTATAAACTAACCTTGATAAAATGTTGACCACCAGTGATCATAAGCTGTTGCAAGGGATATTTTTTACATTTGGACAACCAAAAGTTAATAATTTTTTTTTTTGAAAAATCGTCGTTTTGAAGCTTTTTAAAAGTGTACGCTACTGAAGTATTTCGAATGTTATTGAGTTAAAATGTTTCACGATTAAAAAAACACTTTAATTTGTTTAAATCTTCATTATATTTTTGTTCAATATACAGGGTGATCATTTGTATTCCAGTACATTTTATGAGCCCATAACTTGGAAACCTATTAAGATATCGAAAGGCGGTTTTGACTGAACGGCTTCAGAAATTAAGAAATTTTTTTCACGCCATTGCCAATTTTGTATTTTTTTTCCCTAGACTCCAGGGAAAACTTGGGTTTTTCTGGAGATCAATAACTTAGACATTTTAAATGGAACACCATGTATGTTTTTGTACCGTCGGATAGGCTGAAGCTTCTACTTTTCAAAAATATATGGTTTTATAGCAATTCAGAGTGTTCTTAAGGAACAGATTATCTTTAAAAGATAGACTGCAATTCGTTGACTACAGTAACTCCGTACATTTTTGTCAGCGCATAACTTCTGAACTAGTCATGACATCGAGAAGCTGAACATAAGAAAACATAGCAAACGTAATAGAAAATATTCAACCACAAATGTTGAAAGACTCTTTTTTAAATCTTCAACTACGCTTGCATGAATGGTGGGCATATTCTACAACTTTCGTATTAAAGAATTTATGTAGGTTAATTGAGCACATACCTACATATAATTTTGTACTTATTTTTTGTATTTTGTTTTTAATAAATTGTTCTGTTTGACCTGTTTTCAACAACAATAACTTAATCCATATAATGATGTCCAGTTTTTTCTGGAGTCTGGGGAAAAAATACTAAATTGGCAACAGCGTGAAAAAAATGTCTAATTCCTGAAGCTGTTTAGCTTCTCGATGTCATGACTAGTTCAGAAGTTATGCGCTGACAAAAATGTACGGAATTACTGTAGTCAACGAATTGCAATCTATCTTTTAAAGATAATCTGCTCCTTAAGAAAACCTTAAATTACTATAAAACCATATATTTTTGAAAGCTTCAGCCTATCCGATGGTACAAAAACATACAGGGTGCTTCATTTAAAATGTCTAAATTATTGATCTCCAAAAAACCCAAGTTTTTACCTGTAGTCCAGGGAAAAAATACAAAATTGACAACAGCGTGAAAAAAAATTTCCTAATTCCTGAAGCCGTTCAGTCAAAACCGCCTTTCGGTATCTTAATTGGTTTCCAAGTTATGGGCTCATAAAACGTGTCGGAATTCGAATGATCACCCTGTACATTCGTGACGCATTTCGCTAACACAGTAGCTTTCTCAAACGATTGTATATTGAACTTAGTTCAAAATATAATGAAGATTTAAACAAATTAGGGCGAGTTGTACCAAACACCTAAACTCGGTTTAATGATGACTGATGTTTAGACTGATGTAATTTTGATAATAAATTCATCAATCAGCCACAGTCTAAACATCAGTTTGTTATCATTAAACCGAGTTCAAGTGTTTGGTACAAATCGCCCCTAAAGTGTTTCATTTCATCGTAGGGTATGGAGAGTGAGTGTAGGCTCACAGCACTTAGGCCACATGTGACCCATTGTACAATTGTACATCCTCCCGAGGAGTTGTCCTCCTAGTCATCGTCCATCCTGTCCTTTCCAGGAAGTTGGACAGGTCACTAGGAGACATCTCCTTTATATCGGCAGGTGTAGGCCAAGACTCACCTTACACACACTCTCTTATTGACGATAACTCCGGATACTCCTCCAGATACTCGCATAAGACATGCCTGACAGTTTCATCTTCCTGTTCACACATCCTGCATATATGTGTGTCCACTAGCCCCATAGTATGAAGGTGTTTCCTTAGTTGACAGTGGCCAGTCAGAAATCCCACTGTTAAATGTAGATTTTTCCTGGTCATCGTCAAATATTTCTTCGGCACCAGCTTCCCAGGGTCGCCCAGGGTGATCCCGGCAAGACTGCATCCTTTGATTCCATCCCATCTCTTAAGGGATTGAGCATGGGTGTAACGTTTGGCTAGTTCCGCAATTGTCGAAAGATCTGTTCTCACAAGCATCACAGACAGTCTTTGACACTCCGGATTCGGCGCAAAGACCCTAAAGTGCTCTCGGTAGAACGTTTTAGGGTCTTTGCGTCGTATCTGGATTGTCAAAAACAGTCTGTGATGCTTGTGAGAACAGACCTTACGTCGTTAGACCGTAGGTATGACTGGGTCCTAAAATTTTTAGTCCAGCCGCTTCCTTGGTCAAAGAATCGGCAATGCAATTACCTTCTTGTCGTGCCCCTCAGGATAATATTGCTAAATCTTGGTGGCACTCTAGTACCAACCTCGATATAACACGTTGTCTGTTCAAGGCTA
>CAJUYG010001570.1:0-21430 GCA_910591675.1 Galerucella calmariensis | reverse complement strand
GCACTCTAGTACCAACCTCGATATAACACGTTGTCTGTTCAAGGCTATTAGGGCTTGTCTACTATCAATGCAGATTGTTATGTTTTTGCCAGAAATTACTTTTCTGGTTAGTTCTGTTTCGAGGCAATTGAGATACCAGCCAGTTCTGTTTGAACCACGCTGGTATTGTTTCCCATTCCCAACTTAATCCTTAGGCTTAGTGCTCTGGAGTAAACTCCACATCCTGAGTCTTCTTTCATTTTTGAGCCATCTGTATATATGCGTACTGCATTTACAGCATCTGGCTCTGTGTTCTGTTTTATTTGTATTTTGTAGGGTTTATTAAACACAAAACTGGGTTCAATTGCATAATTGGCTGCCTTCATCAAGTAAAAGCTTCATCTATTCAATTTTTGAGAATAGTATCAAAATTAATCAAATATCAATTAAAATCTATAATTGTGTCTTGTGATCTTAAGTGGGTCAAACTGTATATACCTATAAGAGCAAATGTTGATGAAAAACTACGTTCCCATATAACGATCGGTAATCAAAAAAGGTTTTACTACCAAACGTATATAAAATGTCAATCATTGCCAAGCAAAATTAAATCCTATAAATCCTTTAATCCCTTAAACCCTACTATCTATGAATGTATCGTATCGATTTTGTGTAAATCACTCAAATGGACACCTCTAGTGATAAAAAAAGTGAAAGTGAACATATTAAAAGCGTAAATCCGTACCCCACTGAAATTGAAAATTAATTCCCTTGCTAAATAATTTCGTTACCCGCCGCTGGAGTTTAAACCGAAGTAACGAATAAACACGTAGGTCTGGGCTGCAAGAAATCCTTTTTATATTTGTTATTTCACTTTACGGAATAGTCAAAAAGTTCATCTAAAATCTAGTACAGCCAATTTGTAATTTATGTACTCCTTGTATAACTACAATTATTATAATAATTACCTATTCATGTCTCGATCCCATGGAATCCAATACATTAGCCTTCAAACTCTCATTACCGTCATTAGGATATTTGACAATGAAATATTAAAAATATCACATGCTATCATTCTATGTCATCATACCGTCGCTCACAAAGGAAATGGTCAATTTCAATTATTTCTGTACTGACAAATGGTTTTTTCATGTTCTCTGATTTCGTGTCAATTTTGACTCTATAAAAATATGGTTGCCCTGTTTGTTATACAATTTGGTAAAGCTATATATAATGTTAAAAAATCAGTCGTGATATCATTAAGCTGTATATATGTTTTGTAAAATATACAGTATAATAGTATCAACATAAATCACAAGCACGTCTCTGGTATGGTTGAAAACCGCTTGAGAGGTTGCGTCGTTTCCCATCGTTGGTCCATAATTGTATTTGTTACCATTCCTGTCTCTTATTTTCTCGTTCCCACTGTGACATATTAAAAAAAGACGTAAGACACATTGCTGCTACGAATGGTACGTTTGCATCCTATTTTGAATGTTGTATTTCCCCCAGATTGATAGGTCGCGCTTGCGCGTAATCTAAACCTCAACTAATCAAATTTTTCAAGTCAAAGATTAGGGTGAACGTTTGTAATACATTTAAACGGATTATTATTGTGATATTTTGATAAGGATTTATTACAGACCTGCCATTTTTCCATTTCTTCCAACATAATGTGCTAGAAGGACATTAACAATCAATGACGCACACCAAGAAGGGTGTTTTATGAACTCTACTACTCCGTATATGCCCCAGCCACTTTAAGCTTCAATCATCTCCATCCAGTTTGAATCCAGTTTTGGAAATGTCAAAAAACGTCGTGAGTTTGCTTCAGTCTGCTTATCGATAAAAAATCAGACATAAAATAAGAAACTAGATATCTGTAGCTCGTAAAAATAAACAACGTGTTACGAAAAAAGGGCCAATTTTCAGGAAAAGTTAATTTCAATCGGTTTTTCCAATCCGCTATCAAGGTTTCCATTTCCGTTTGATAGTGTCGACGAGATCCAGAAATGGGAAAGTTCATATAATATAACGATATTTCCGTTGGATAACAGCACGAGACATAAGAATTGATTTTGATGAAAATAATATTTTTATTCTCTTACGAATCAGTAGTAGAGCTTGCTCACTATCCGTGGCAAACAATTTCCTTTTGTAGAATTTATTTCATCGACGTTTTATACATATCAATATCATTTGATAAGTTCAACCCAAATTTTTCAATAACCACTGAGGAAGCTCATCTTTAAAGCAATTTGAAATGAAAAACTGCGATATTTAAAATACCTATAGTTTGGCAAGTTTATCTGAAGCTAAGGGGCATTGGTAAGAAGGGAGAAAACATAGCGCATACGTACAAATGGCGCAAGGTACCTATTTTATCAAGTAACATTGAAAATACAAAGGTCACTAACAATACCAACGCCACTGGATAAATCAATATCCATCAATTGACGAAGTGAGAGGGAAGAACACACGCACGCGCTTGCCAATATCATAAATTGAAGAAATAATGTTAACAGAAAAAATCAAAGGAAACAGGCACATTAAGGAATTAACGTGTAATCATATTGTTGATATTGTTAATAATAAAAAGTCCCTTTTCTAATTATTATCACTACATACTTAGTACTTTAGGTTTTTCATAGTTAAACGTGGCAATATCGAATGTTTTCGACTGCATTCCTTTCACAGCTTCAGATAAACTTGCCAAAGTATACCTCTCCAAGAAAATATCTCTAGCTCTCCTAAGCTTTTAAAACGGAGTAATGCTTCCTGTACATAAAAGATTCAGATATTATTGTGTGGGTATAAAGAGATCTTATCATATGATATAATGTACCTTATTTGAAATAAACATTTGTTGCGAAACATAATCGGATATAAATAAATTCAGAAATCTAAAGGAGATACATACAGTGCTATTCAAAAGTCCCCTCCCCCTCGTATCTTTTGAACGGCCACACTTACATTAATAAAATTTGGAGGGTGAAAATAAAGTGTTGTAAACTTCTCTACGAATGTTAACAGGTGACGTAATAGTAATAGATGACGTCACAGTGCCACTCTGGCCAATAATTTGAAATAGGACCTTATGGCAAGTGATATCTCGTTGGTAAGGCATTGACATTGGCTACATAGCCATATTAATTTTGTTTGGGTTTAAACTAATTTTGACGGATAAATTAAATAAGATTGATATAATAATAATAATTTAAGATTTTACATGGGCTAAATGGTACGTACTCAAGCCGACAAAGTAGCAGCTATCTTAATAATTGGTGAATCTAGAATGAATCTTCATGAAGCGGAACGTTTATTTAATGAGAGATACCCAGATCGCCCTATCTCGAGAACTTATTTGAGGGAGCTTTTTCACAAGTTTGAAGTAACAGGTAGTGTTCAAGATGCCAAACGATCTGGTCGACCAACATTTAGTGATGATAAAAAAATTTATATAGTTGCTAAAATTGTAGTAAACCCTACTTCCTCTTCAACTAAAGTTGCGTCTATCTGTGAAGTAACTAAAAGTACAGTACAGAGAGTGTTGGCTAAAAATGAATTTCATCCATACAAGTTAAAAATGGTGCACCACCTTTCGTATGACGACCCCGACAGAAGACTCGAATTCTGTGAATGTATGACAAATAAAATTAGTCAAAACCCACATTACACAAAAACAATTTATTAAGTGACGAAAGTACTTTTTGCCTCAATGGAAATGTGAATACATAAAATGTAGGGTATTGGAGTGACACAAATACTCACACCTTTCGTGAACAACATACCCAATTTCCAGAAAAAGTCAATTTTTGGGCAGGTATTTTGGGAAACCACATAGTTGGTCCTGTTTTCCTAAATAAAAATTTAAGCGGTGAAGTGTATCTGGAGATGTTACAAAATGCAATTGAGCCGTTAATTCTTGAAATTCTGGAAGATAATCCAGATGAATTCGGCCATCTGGAAATAACATTTCAACAAGATGGTGCTCTTGCACATTCGAACGAGTACGACAAGAGTTCACTAATAGGATGTATTACTGCCAGGAAGTAGACGGAGCACATTTCGAACACTTGCTATAAGAATCCATTGTTGATATTTGATTAATTAAATTTAAAAAAATAATTTCAATAATTTTGGTATTTATTCAATTTATCCGTCAAAATTAGTTTAAACCCAAACAAAATTAATATGGCTATGTAGCCAATGTCAATGCATTTCAAACGAGAATCACTTGCCATAAGGTCCTATTTAAAATTACGTCCCCTGTTACCATTCGTAAAGAAGTTTACAACACTTTATTTTCACCCTCCAAATTTTATTAATGTAAGTGTAGCCGTTCAAAAGATACGAGGGGGGAGGGGAATTTTGAATAGCACTGTATACAATATGTCATCCTAAGTTGGAATCATACGGAAAACTTTGTTATTATTAATTTTAACATGAAAAGTGATTCTTCATAAAAAGCTCTGCATTATCTAAAACCTTTTTTTAGTCGTATACGAGGTTTGTCAAAAAATATTAGTGTCACTCAAGATTAAAGTACCTTTAAATTTGACAATATCGAAAAATGTTACTAAAAAAAGTTGATCAGAATTGAAAACTACGATTAAATATGTAATTACATTCATTTAAATGAAAACTTCAGATTATTTTATTTTTTACTAATGTTTCTATTTTGAAGAACATTTATCTCTTGTGATTACGAAACACATGATAATCTTTTAGGTTTTTCATGTTTTTTTTAATAATTTTGCATTTCATACGCAGAATTAGTGCATATTTATTTATGTTGCAAATAAAAATTAACACCATATTAATGTTAGAAACAAATAAAAAATTTAATTTTTACTCATACTAATGCTTCGACATATCCAACTTTTTTTAGTAACATTTTTCGATATTGCCAATTTAAAGGTACTTTACTCTTGAGTAAAGCTCATATTTTTTGACAAAGCTCGTATTCGACCAAAAAATTTGATATTTGATAACTGTATTCTAGGTTTTAGTTAATGCAGAACTTTTATTAAAGAATAACTTTTTTTATTAAAATTAATAATAAAAAAAGTTTTCCATATGATTCCAGCTTAGGGGGACATATTGTATACAAATGTGCACATTTTATATTGTTATTGTATTTTGGTTGTGTCTAGAGCTGTACCGAGTGGATATTGTGCTGTCAATAATTTTCCATAAAAAATTACACCTAGACATACTCGTTCATTAGTTCTATTTAAATACCGGCGGCGGGTAAAGAAATTTTTAATCAAGGGAATTAATTTTAAAAAAAGTTATTTAATTACAGTGGGGTACAGCAATGGAAGATTCACGCTTTAAAAAATATCAATTAGCGTATATACCTATATTTTATACTTTTGTACATCACTGTACAACTTCTGTTTCCCCCTTTTCTTGTTTCATATAAAAACTACGTATTATCACATTCAATGTTTACTTGAAGCTTTTAAAAAGAATGTAAACATCATTATCTCGTGAAATATAAAGCTGACGGATCCTTATTTTTATATGGTTATAAAAGATCACATAATAAGACGTTTATACCAGAAAAAGGGTCAGTACTGCTATAACTAGAATTGGATGTAAGCTGAAATAGCGCCTCTAGGACATTTTTTGTTCCCGTAGAAGCTTGTTTTTTGCATTGAAAGGAAGGATTTCGAGGAAAAAATATTAATACGCTATTGATTTTCAATACAAGCTCGTAATTTTGTACAGGATATAGCTTATGACTCTGTAACTTGTTAATTTTCAAATCCTCTTCAAACCTCCTCGACACTTAAAATTTCCTATCTGTGCGTTTTTTTTCGAGAGCCACTTACTTTTTATAACAATAGACGGTTTTTTCGGTCTAGATAGAGCTTGCAAATTATATCATTGATTTTTTCCTTATTAAAATATGAATTTATCAAATTACTACACTGTATAAACGAACTGAAATGATTCTACATTAGATCTCACAATTTTTTTCCATCTCTTATACAGGATGTCCCGTAAAAAGGTACCGTAAATTAAAGGCATGATAGATCGTTAAGAAATTTTTAAAAAACCCAAATGCAACGTTTCTCTAACCTTCTTAGTTTGTGAGATACAGGCTGTTTAAAAGAGTAGAAGAAATAGACATTCTATTTCATATCTTCTCGGGAAATGAAAGTACAAATTTAAAATTATTTGTAGGTTATTGTCTCTTCAAAACACATCAACAGTAGTAATTATTTCAAATTCTAGTAAGCCAGTGGCGTGGTACGAGGGGCTCCTAAACTTTTATTGTATCATATTTTTGAAACACCACCAAATAAACAAGTTTTGAGTGATGAAAATAAAAAATTATGTGATAAAATTTGTAGAGCGAGTTGTATTTGGGAAGATTATTTTTGTCAACAATTGTGGAGTGGAATTTTATATTAAATGTTCAATATTCTCTTGGGTGATGGCATTGAATCGGTTTGTGTTCATTTTTCAATAAACTTCGAAGCACTTTAAGTTGTCAATAATGACAAATTCAAAGTAAAGTTTTAACGTTTCAATGTAAACAAGGTATTATCGATGAGGAAGTAGTTTTATCAACAGTAAAAACGAGCTTTTTTTATCGGATAAATTTCTCTTTGCAACGAAACAGTTTTGCCAATCACTAATTTTACGAGAAAAACTGACATGATAAAATCGCGACTCCGAAGGTGGAGCGATTTTATCTAAAGTCAGTTTTTCGAGCAAATTTAGTGATTGGCAAAACTTTGAGTTAAAGAGAAATTTATCCGATAAAAGAAAAGCTCGAGTGTTTTTTGGCAAGATAAATTAACGACAGAATATATGGATGAACAACAACAATAATTATCTTTATTAACCAAACTTGCGACTCATTGTCATTGTGTAAAAGTGACGTCCGCTTACTAGATATTGAGGAAGAGGAGTTTTTATCGCGATAAAAAAGGATGCACCTTTTTTATCGATGTCAAAGTGACAATAACATTTCCAGGTATATGACATTTTAACATTGGAGTTAATTTATCAGTATAATACCGAATGATTGGCTAGAATAATGTATTGCTATTGGTTAAAACCACCAAAATGTCAGATTTTAACAAGTGAAAAAACGAATCCAAAAAAACTCCAGATAAAATAACTAGATAAGCATTGAAGGACACGACATTATTAAAGGATCTAAAAATCTTATAAACGTCAAGCTGTTGATCTCTTCTTGCTTTTTTTATCACATAAAAACACCATGTAGCTCGTCTTACATAGAAAAACATTTTCTCGAAATTCATTATTATTCCAATAGCGAGCTATACCCATCCATCACTAAATATATCGACCGCTCTAGGCAATTGGAAGTCAAAACATAAAAAAACCTTCTAGACGTTAATAATTAAATAACTTCGATCTAAGGATTTGAGCACTTGATATTCACGCAAAAAAACAATAAACTTAATTGTCGATTATTACCAGGGGGTTTGATCAATTCTCTGAGAATATTTTTTAAATATAATCACCTTAAAATGTTTCTAGCTTGTAATAATTTGTGATTAGAATATTGTAAAGTTTGTCCAAAATCAACTGATAAGGATAATCCCGTACAATCGCACTTTAGTAGCGTGTACGAGGCTTGTCTTTTATATTTTGAGTTCTTAATTTTTAGACTAAAAATGTCGTTAGGGCTTAGGTCGGGACAGTAAGGAGGATGGTCCAGACTATTGCTTTGAAATAGTATATTACATAACACACGAGTGGGAAATATTGCACGAGGCATGAGAAGAGTGCGACAATCACACGAGTGTGAAAAAATCAGTTTCGCACGAGTAATGTAATTTTTCCTACGATCACGTGTTAATTTCACCAAATAATGTGTAATCAACATTTGACATATTAATACACAAAATGTTAAAGTCAACATAATTGATTTCAAAATTAACAATAACTATCAATAGTGACAAAAATTCAAGTAGTTTAACTATATAATATAGGTAGGTTATTACAATTATTAAATGGTTGGATATTTATAGAAATTGAAAGTGAAATTATTATTGTTCATCATAGTTCATACATACTTATCATGAATACCCTTCAAGATTATTACATTTTCCTACTATTATAACAGGTGATTTGGATTAGTTGGTACAACATCGGACTTCTGACGAAAAGTACGCGGGCTCGATCCGCGACTGCGCCCTAAATGTTTTTTAATCAAGAAAATGACAAAAATTTCACTTTTCAAATAGATCGCTTCAAATTTAGATATTACAAAGGTAAATCTAATTATAAATATTATATATTTGACAGCTTGCCAGCGGTCAATCTAAATAAAAGTTCATTTGGCAGCTTTTTTATCCGTACACGTACGGATACGTTTTTTTTTCCGTACGCGTGTGAATAAAGGCCACTTTCCATAGAACTAGACAGTGCGATATATGTCACTTTCCTATGTGATCGTAGGAAAATTTGTTTTTTAAACTGTGTACTTTTGGCAAACAAATCAATATGATCCAATCAAGAGTAACAGTATTTCGAGAAGGGATAACTTCCGTCGGCTTTGGTTCATCTTGGAACTTCCAAACAACCGGCTGATGTTTATTTTCTGGCTTATAATAGTAAATCCGGGATTCATCACCGCTGACAATACTGAATTTGTTTTTTGAATTTTTTGCGTTAAATCGTGTTTATCGACACCAATTAACTTTAATTGCTTTCTGTTTTTCCGTTAACAGATACGGAATCCAACTAATTTTATTTACAGAAAATTCTTCATGAATATTTTTTTTGAATTGTGGTCTTTCAAATTCCCAATTTCACGATATAGGAAATGTTAATCTTCTGCCGTTGTTAGTAGACCTATTCTAGAGATTAATACGTTCAAATTCTCTATTCCAACGAGAAATTGTGGATTTTAGTGCTTCGTTGAACAGAAACTAGCTCGGCAAGGCTATTGAGGCAACTGTCTTCGAAAATTGTAAAACATTTTCTCGGCTTCATTCCATTTTTAGTCTTACTCGTATATAGAGAGGGTTTCCCGTAAATAAGTACCGTAGATTAGAGGCATGATAGATCGTTAAGAAATGATTAAAATATCCCAATGCAACTTTTCTCTGACCTTCTTAGATAATTTTTCAAATAATGTACTTTTTTATTAGCTTCCCAAAGAAATACTAAATCTATAAGTCAATCCGCTATGAAGGTAGTAAATCGCACGACCTCTGTATATACGTTGAACGTGTTTTTCAGCGACCGTAACCTTCTTAGTTTGTGAGATACAGGATGTTTAAAGGTGTAGAAGAAATACACATTTTATTTCATATCTTCTCGGAGGATGAAAGTACAAATTTAAAATTTTTTGTAGGCTATTTTCTCTTCAAAATACATGGACAGTATTAATTATGTCAAATTCTAATTATCCAGTGGCGTGGTACGAGGGGTTCGTGAACTTTTAGTGTACCATATTTTTGAAACACCCTGTATTGAGAGCTAAAGACTTATGCCTGCAATTCTTTAGTAAATTTTCTACATAAAAAGTACTCTTTTGTTAAACTCGATAAAACACTCCATTTTCAATACATATTTTTAACTTTTTATTGCAGTAAGATACTTTTTTATGTTGTAATGTTTTTAAACAATAAATTTGTAGTGGTCGTAAATATTTTCTCAACACTTTATCTTCCCTTTACTAATTATGAATTACAAACCCATAAGAAACGTTTGTGTTTAAATTATTTTTAAGTGATCTTCAAGAAGATAATACAAATTTATTTAAGAAAAAATAACTTGAAAAAGTGTCTCACTTTAATAAAAAGTAAAAAAATCTTGAAAATGGAGTGTTCTATCGAGTTCAACAAGGAGTACCTTTTATGTAGGAAATCTAATAAAGAATTGCATAAAAAAGCCTTTAGGTCTAAATACAAGATGTTTCAAAATGTATGGTACAATAAAAATTTACGAACCACTCGTACCACGCCACTGGCTTATTAGAATTTCACATAATTAATACTGTCGATGTGTTTTTAAGAGACAATAACCTACAAAAAATTTTAAATTTTAACTTCGATCCCCCGAGGAGATATGAAATAAAATGTGTATTTCTTCTACATCTTTAAACAGCCAGTATCTCACAAACTAAGAAGGTTAGAGAAAAGTTGCTGTTGGGTATTTTAAATATTTATTAATGATCTATTGTGCCTCTAATTTACGGTTCTTATATACGAAACACCTTGTATATGTATCTTGTTATAGACAAATTTGTTGATTTAATACAACCAACCACCTTATTTAAATGAAAATCCCGAATTTGGATTTCCATAACACTTTTTCACCGAGAAATACCCCTTAGTGCGATATTCTGATATATGGGAGTGTTACTGATGACGTTTTCTTTGTGAAAAATAACGACATACGGCAGTACCTCGTATATATCAAATAATGTATTGTACTTTAAAGTGTTTCTAAGTTATGAACAAGTACTTAGAATCGATATTTTAGAATATGATTTTGTTAAAAGTGCCAGATAGGTGGCGACACACATTTTCAAGTGAAATAATTAAATAACCGAGTATAAATAAAAAATGTCACTTACGAGGTACTGTAGCCCTCGATATATTATGAAACGTAAAATCCAGAAAATTAAACCAAAACGGAATATGAAATAAAAATTCTACTTTTCAACGCTGAAG
The DNA here is from genome assembly GCA_910591675.1 of Galerucella calmariensis. NCBI lineage: Eukaryota > Metazoa > Arthropoda > Insecta > Coleoptera > Chrysomelidae > Galerucella > Galerucella calmariensis. The sequence continues at coordinate 10,775 of CAJUYG010001570.1, read as the reverse complement.
GTTTCTATAGACTTCAAGTCGATAGAATTAAAAAACACACAAAAAGTTTTAGTATTCCAATTTTACGGACTACTAATTATGGGCATTCTCGGGTTTTACAGCTCAAGAGTCGAATTGGATTTATCATATCCGCTTAGCCAATACCATTTTGCGTGAAACTCACTATAACTTGCGTGATATGAGACTTTGCATCTTAAAAGATGATATATGTATGTATATGGTTGAAATAATACCCTTCTTGGTGTGCGTCATCGATTATGACGTATATCCGGGTTTTCGGCATGTCGTTAATTTTATTTGCTATTTTGACATATACCTAACTTTAAATTTGATAGATGAAATCATCAGCCAAATTCGAAAAGGCTATGAAATTAATAATTACCATGCATATTTTTGTATTATTCAAATAAATAAAACAATAATATTAATATTCACTTTTCATAAATAATAACTGACCGTAAGCAACAAAGTACAGACCTGACGAGAACTGTCAGTGTGACAGTAGGAAAATATGTAAGACACATTGCCGCTACGAAAGTAACGCCTTCATAGTATTTTGAGCTCGTGATTGATAGGCTGCGCTTGCGCGTAATCTAAACATCACAAATTATGCGTGCATCAATTTCAGATGTCTTTTTGAGATGCTACAATGTTTTCCACGTCATATAAACACAGAAATCTGTCGACGACTTATAGTTTGGCAAGTTTATCTGAAACTTCGGGGCATCGGCAAGAGGCGAAGCATATATGTCATAAACATACAAATGGCGTACGGTACTACTTATTTTACCATGTAAAATTGAAAATACAAAGGTCACTGATAATACCAACGCCACTGGATAAATCAATATCAGTCAATTGACGAAGTGAGAGGGAAGAACCCAAGTAACATTTTTAAGTAAAGCCAGTTTTAATTATGTTTTATTAGAGTTTTATAAAAGCAGAATTATACACTCTTGTTTTAAAAAGGTTATAATATGTACTTTTATGACTTGAAGGCAATATTGCTTCATAGTATAGCTTTAAAAAGAACTTTAAAGTATAGTCTCAAATCCATATTATCTTAAAAATATTGTAATCTTATTACTCCCCTATATCCTACAATTTGCAGTGATAGGGCAGTTCACACTTATAATACTCCTAAAGATAATTTTGTTTTAATAAGGATATATTCATTGCGTAGTTCCCTTATAAAAGTATTAAAAGTTAGTTTTAAAGATTGCAGTAGGCTTAGTTTCCTAGATAATAAACACTTGAAAGTTGTAATCTTAAAACTGATATAAATAGGTAAATTATAAGAGGTGAATGAGGCAGTATAGTTTTAAAAAGTACTTTTCAATAGGAAACCCAACTTTTTAAGTAAGCTAATAACATAACATATGAGAAAATGGCAACGTTTTTGGAAAAACGGATTAAAATTGAAAAAAGTGGTACCTTTCACCGTAAGTGGAAAGAAAATAAAAAACTAAAAAACAGTTTTAAATCCAAACAAGTCGTGAATACGTTTGCAAACACAATTTGTGATCCGCCTACTGATAATTCAAATATCGATTTTGAACCTATTATTTTTATTTGGCCAGTATAACAATCCGTTTTCTTCCCAATTGCTAGGAACTACAGACAAACAAATTTGATTGTCCTCGATGGTTTGGACTATTTTAAATGGCATAACAAATTTCGTCGAAGATAAACAAAACGTCAAGAGTAAATTTTAGGTTATGTCAGTAGGACTAAATAGTCTTAAGAGATATTTTTTGTTCTCTTGACTTAACACATACTTTTCTAAGTCAAAATTACCTTAAAGTAGCATGAAAATTTTTATAGTAAATAGTTTTAAGAAGGTTTATATTTATGCCAAATGGTTTTTACTCGTTCTGCCGCTAGAAGGTTGGGAGTCGACATTTTTTGTGGTAGTGGCTATTGCTCCCAACTAATGTATTTCAGATTATAATTATAGAGTTATTTTAATTTACCGTTATAAAATCACAAATTTGAAATAATTGAAATCATTTATAAGAGTTATACAGTGCTTTTCAGATAAAAGTATCCACCTTTAATAACTTTTGTAATACTGGTATTTAGAAAAAATCCAAAAACACGTCAATTTATGTTGGAAGGGGCAAGCATTATGGCTTATTTGAACTTACTGGAAAAGCCACCCCCTCACCCCTAGCAGCATCCTCTTTATTTTTTTAAATTACTTTTCATATTTTTTATGTAAAATTTTGATACTCCTCTTTGAGCTGATTTCAAAAATGTATAATACTTGTAGGTTAAAGTGGTTAGTTTATGAGATAAACAATTTTTCTTTTAAGAGCACAAATTTTACTTATTATTTACTTTCACCTTATTTCCCTGTACTAAAATGGGTTGTACAACAGTTCAAACTATTTAATCTTTTTAACTGTGCTGCTTATTTTTATATTAAGATAATACTCCTCGGTCCCATGCCTTTTAAAAATATTTGTACTACCTACCGTTGAAACTTCAGTCGAATTGTACTACGAGACAATTTTTGGTAGGAGGGCGGCTTTTAGGGGTGTCGGAATGTGTATTATCCTAATAACAAACACTTCCGATTAAAAGAATAGATATTCATACAAGTGCTAAGGTGGTGCTTTTTTCACGAATGGAATGGACAAACAAACGACGCCATTTTTAGTCCATTTAGAGCAACCTAAAATGAAACTATTTTTAGTTTTTGCATGAAATTTAGCATAGAATTGAAAAAATATTGTATGCAGCAAGTGCATGGAGTGGTGCTTTTTTCACAAATGGAAAAATTGACGTCGATTCAATGAATGCAGAAAAGACACTTCTGATGTTACATACAATATTTTTTCCAATTTTATGCAAAACCAAAAGATGTCTCATTTAGGCTGCTCTAAATGGACTAAAAATAACGTCGATCTATTTGTCATGATGATATAACGGTGCATAAAAATGACTCATGAGTGCATAAAATGATTTTTTTATGAAAAATCACTTTTTGTCGTTAAATCAAAAGTAAAATACTCCTCCCGTCAGCCCCATCTGTGAACACACTGTATATCATTTATTTGAAAGTGGTAAGAGCTGAAGTTTCAACAATCATATTTGTAGTTCCGTCAGATTTCTGATGATTTACTAGCCACTACCAATAATTTCTTCATTAAAAAATATTTCAACTTTTTATAAATTTCGGTTGAAGAAAGCAACAAAAATGGCCTTGTAACGTTAATTAGTTGTAAACATACATATAATATAATGTAACATAAGTAAATAAATAGGAATACTTGCAAAAATAGTAGTTAAAAAATGGTACTGCGGAAACTTTTTTATTTTTTTTTCTTGAAAATCAATATTTCACCGGGCGCGCCAAAATATATATCCCATCATAGTAAGTTTTAACAGAAATGTAGTGTTCGTTTGAAAATTTACGAAACCAATGAGCCTTTGGAAATAGTTTTATCAGCCATTTATGTTATTGAATACATTCTTCTAATAATATGTTTATGTTCAGTACATCTTGGGTAATAAACTGGAGATGGGAGTACCATAAAACCGAATAATATTATGGAAGATTTTTCTTAAACTATTTTAAGAGCAAACAAATTTATAATTTATAAATTTAGTCTTATGATGCTCTTATCGTTCAGCTTTATCATAATCTTAAAGCAGCTCTGGGATTTGTTACTCTTATAAATGTTTTAATAATAAGTTTTATGGTTATCCTAAAAACGTTATGCTAGGCTTCAAAATTCAGCTAGTAGGTCTTTAAAAGATCTTTTAAATTAGTCCTGGAAACCGTCTTAGGATTCTCCCTTTTATCTTGAAGCCTACTTGTGACAGCTTTATAAGTATCCCATAGATGAAGAAGTTTTATGAAAATGGAATGAAATAAGCTTTATAGGTATCCTGTATACCAAATTAAAACTCAAATTGTTACTTGGGAACACACGCACGCGCCTGCCAATAATAGTCAGCTGGTCAGGCCTTTCGATAAAAATCACCAATTATGTAATTCGGTTCGGAGGGTGTGGTAATTATGGTTTTCGTACAACGCTGCCAGAGCATGAAGAAGACCGTAACAAATTGAAAAAATCCAAGGGCACAAGCACATTGAAGAATTAACGTTTAATCATATTGTTAATAATAAAATGTCCCTTTTCTAATTATTATCACTACATAATTAGCACTTTAGCTTTTTCATAGTTAGACGTGGCAATATCGAATGTTTTCGACTGTATTCCTTTCACGGCTTCAGATAAACTTGCCAAAGTTTCTTAGTCTAAGTGACTCAAAAAAATCTGATTTAATATCAAATGAAGGTGAAATGCCAAGTTTTAATGAATTTTTTCTCCACATTAGACTACGGCAAGAATACTTGATATCAAGTTTTACAGGGTAAAAGGTTATTCATCATACAGGATGTCCTGTATATTAGAGTGAAAATTTTTCAAGAATTCTTGTCGTAGCGTACATACTTTTCAATCTACTGACTACTATGAAAGAAAGTTCGACTTACATACGTTGAAAAACTATTAAAAAACGTCCATTTTTAATATCCAAAAATTATTGTCCGTTTTTAGTGAAAGTTATTGACGGGAAAGTAGTAGATATACGCGATCACTTGTAAGGAGTGACATCACGCACGGAAATAATCGACGTCTGGAAATTAAGTCATCAAAATTTATATTCCAATTTACTCAAATGTGATAAAATGTCATTAGTTTCTTGATAAGATCGCTCCCGGACATCTTATACGAACAATGTAAAAATGCACAGTGAAAAATAGTCCAGAGAATCCTCAGTTGAGTTGTGAACAAAGGAATTTTGTCAAAAAGTCAAAAAATTTTATTAAAGTGATTATAAAAGTGGGAAAATTTGTCGAAAAAATTTTTTTTTTCGAGCAGGTTCCAAAAAAATATACTGGTTGAGTAGAAGAGCAAATTCTTGATTTATTCAAGAAATTTGAAGCCTGCCATTTGGCAAACTGCTGTGTAACATAATGAACCTTTTTATGTATATCTTTACTTGTATGCACTGTATGTTCGGCCAATAAAAGCATTCATTATTATTATTATTATATTGGATGGTGCATATTACATATTCTTCCGTCGACCTTTACAAAAACTTTCTAATTTCCGACAAAAAAAATCTACTAGTTTTGAAAGCAAGTATTTTTCGTCACGACACAATCTGTTTTTCTTCTATTTCGTTAGTTCTCTAAATTGTTTCGCTTTATACTCAACGCCTGTTTTTCCTCAAGTTTTGGAAATTTGGATATAGGTACTTGGTATTTTTCATTCGGTAATTAATTAAATGTAATTTTTTGTTAATTTCGACGAAAAATATTTTTATTCTTCATGTATTTTTTCCATTTACATTGACTAAACACAAAGATAGATTTTAATTTCCACTCGACAGATTATTTAAAAAAAATCGTTTGAGATGTCCGAGACGAATAAATTTCAATCTGAATATTTCCGAAACATTTATTTTGATAACGAAGTCTTTAAGCAACGTAGGTGCTCCGCGAATGTTTTTTGAGTGTTTTCCTAACAACAATTTTTGAACAATTATTCAATTTTATTTCAAAAACTTGTGGATTATACTGATTATAGCTTGGAAGATGATTGAATGTTTTTATTATTATTAATTCTAGCGAAAAATATTAATATTTACATCTTCCAAACATAATAGCCATCAAAACTATTCAAGATAAGCTTGAAGCTAAATTTTCCATAGAAATCCGTCCAATTTTAAATCAAGTCCACTGAAATATTGAAATTCTTAAAGGCAAGCCGTTAATTCTAATTTCACCAAACTTGGTTAATAATATTAAGTATAGAAGCTTCTACTAAAGTTACCGATACATTTTTTTCTGTTCACATAACACTTAAAAATCGCTAAAGCCCCAGTAGGAAAACACTTTATTTCATTCTATCCACCGGAGCACAAACGTTAACAAAAAGTAAAAAGATAATAATAACACTTACAAAAAGTGAAAAAGACGCGACCAAACTTCAGCGTTACGGTGTGTACATACACGTGTTCCGCGCGTTAGAAGTCGTCCACGGAAAATGTGCCAGATAAAAGCACGCTGGAGACGACGTCGTGCGACGCCGTCGAACAGCGTTGATCCCCCTCTTCTTTTTTAGTTGTAGTTTCGGTGGTCTGTAGACAAATTTTGTATTTTCGAGGGAAATTTTATAAAGAAAATACACTTTTTCAAATAAATGCAGAGAGGCATAAAATTCAATGAGATTCGACAAAAATAATATTGAAAGAGCCCAATAATAAAAGACGAAAAATCAAAGAAAGTGCTTTGATACAACGAAATGCAGATAAATGTGTAGCTAGTATTTCAGCCGAATGTAGTCAAATTTGGTTACCAATGTTAGAAAGAGAAATTTCCAATAATCAATTACCTGCGTTATCAGGATAGCATCATAAGTTTTTATCCAGGTTTTCTTATGATTTATCATTGGAATAGTTGTTAATCGATACACACTTCAATACACAAAATCACCAAACTGAGTCATACATATTTTGAAAACAAAAATAATCATACACAAAAAAGTAACAACAAACGCATTTTATTAACAACATTTCCAAAATAAGTGAAAAAAGCGCTATCCCAATAAAAACCGTTCCTGGAACGTGCACTTCACTGGATTCCATTTCTAGTAGATTATCATATCTTTGAAATGTCATAAAATAAAATATTTTATTTCACATTTTACCAGAGGTGTGATCTACTATGGATGGACCTTAATAAAATTTGACAACAAAGTTTGGTAGTCTTAAACTTTAAAATATTATTAATTGTATAGTTGTCAAATTTTTTCGTTGTGTCAGATAGGGACCAGAATTATTTAATTACTAATTAATCTTGACAACGGTAGCTGAAACGCTACCGAAACGTCGAAATAAAAAAATAAAAAACATTATTGTGGTTTGATTCCCAAAAAAAAGAGAGAAAAAAAGGATAAGTAATGCCACTAGGAACGTACAGAACTTAAATACAGAAATAAAATTGTAAATAATAATAAAATTTAATTTTATATATTGAAAGATTTTTGATAACATTTCATTGTATTCTAAAAATAAAACTCTTAGACATCGCTCCATTTCGAGATTATCTGACTTTGCCCATCCACTATCTATCTAATGATTGGGGACCGATCCATTTAGGGATACCCGAACAGGATTTTATTTATACATCAGGCTAAAAGTACTCTTCTCGCAAACATTCTCATGCTATCTAAAAAAAAGAAAAGGATTAAAGAGACATCAGGAGATAAGGTGAATACGTTTCTGACAATAGGAATTTTTGCTTGAACAGTTTTTTTTTGACAATATTACTTTTCAGCACTTTTTATTTGGAAAGGTTCGCGTAAAGAGAAGATTTTTAATTTAATTTAAAAGAGTAGAAGTAAGAAGAAAATAATTATAATGTTTATTCAATAATACAATTTAATAAGTAATTGTTAAAATACAGAAATAAATAAAATCCCTTAAGCGCCGAAGACTCGCTTATAATTTAAACTATTTATAATTATTGGGAATTTAATTGTCTGAATTCGGTAATAATAAAAAAGGTAGAACGTGTCGCGGGATACACGGTAGGAACTTGAGTTCCTTTCAAGCAAAAATTATGTAATACATCTGACGTTATAGATAAACAATTTGCTTATTCCTCGGTGGTCGAGTAGTAAGCAAACCATACTCTCACGCGGTAGACCCGGGTTCGATTCCCAGTGAAGAAGTTTTTTTTATTGTTAATTTTATTTTAAAATAATTATTCTGCTTGATATTAATAACGACAACAGGTAGACGTTTGAAATATTAAGCAGAATATTCATTATTATAGATAATGGTACGGTACCCTTTATGAGGGAGCCCTTTTACATTTAAAAACAACCTGCCAAATGTCGAATCAATTTATCCATCCATTTTAAAGTTATCGAATTAAAACATTCAAGTTTTCAAAATTTCAACACCCTGTATTTCGAAAAGTAAATGTGCTAGACCCCTTAAAATCCTCATATCATTTTGTCCAATTTTACGAGAGGAATCTACATGCAAACGTTGTAATTACCCTTAACGTTCGAGATGCTTATACCATTTTTTGCGCGATCGTATTGAAATAAATTCCGAATAAAATAATTTAAATTTCTTCGAAATGTCAAAAGTGACATTTATACTTCTCGATCAGTTTAAAATATATTTTGCATTTTGGTGAAATTGTTTTTATGCTATTTATTACTTTTCGACGTCTGAACGGTAAGTAAATCTCTTACCGACGTGTTAAACTTAGAAACCAGTAAACACAACCTACCGTCCTGACAACCGATGTTGTAAATAAACAAAAAAGATCAATCGCGCAAAAAAAATTATGGTAATAATAGTAAAAACGTATCCGAACAAATTCAAGTAGATCACCAGCACTGCGAATACCAGCTTTGCATAGAATTTTAATATAGCATCGGTGGTTCAGTGGTAAAATGCTCGCCTTCCACGCGGGCGGCCCGGGTTCGATTCCCGGCCGAAGCATATGAATCGCTGCTTCGTAAACGAGAGAGATACTCAGGAGAGAGCACACGCACGCAAGCAAGGCACATAACGAAGCATCGTAACATAACGCAACGGTCAGATCTTCTGCGTCGCGACCCCCGGTCGCTCAAACATAACCTGACGTAAAGAACTGAAGTTCCAAAAAATCAGTGGAGTACATTGGAGTAAATTAACATAATCGGGAAATATTTACTTTATAATTCAAAGTGGCAGGATCAATTATATTCATAACATCAAATACAAAATCTAAGGTCGACTAGATCATTGAATATTTTTATGTCATTATTTTTACAGAGCTTTCAAATATTCTATGATAAATATATCTCAAGTTGAATTTTTTCGCATACATTTAAACACTCTTTATATATTCTGCATATTAATCAGTAAAAGTAGAAGCACATAAAATTTTCTGTGAACTCGTTCCACCAATACTGCATACATTATCGGGAAGGTTTTTTTTAAACAATTAGTAGACATTTTTTATTATTTATATATTTTGCAGCTTTGATTGAGAAATAATTAAACAGTCATAGCACGAACGGTCCTTTCAGACTAATTTCAAAACAAATTACTGAGGATAACGATACTTGCATATCAATTAACTAAAAAAGCCGTTAGTGTACATTATAACTAATCGGATTTAATATACATTTTGGAAGAGGCATTTTTGTCAGTGTAAGGAGGTTGAATAATGGAAAATTAAGATCTTGTCCTGAGACAAAAACGTTCCAGAGTAAAAGTACAACTACACGCTTAACACTAATTGAGGCGCGTTTCGATAATCAAGCTAATTGTCTTCGGGAACCGTGAGTGTTTTATAAAATACAGAGATTGGGTCACTGTAGTTCTTTTTTCGTTTAGGCGTTGACAAGTTCACTTCAAGAAACATACAATAGAAAACAGTGAACACGCTAAAAAATCAAAAGTAGAATCAAGAGACTGCGTGATGTTTGTATATTCTGGAAATATAATCAGGTTAATCTCAATTACGTATATCGATTTGTTGAATTATTTAATTTGCTGGTCATTTTGTTTGTTTTGGTCAAAACTTTCTACATTAACTTGCATCAGTAAACAAACTGCTTAAATCACTTTAATGCTCATACCGAATAATTTATACCCACTCTTTATATAATTGACAGTCTAGACCTGGATAGGCTGTTGGAGAAAAAAACTATTAATCACTTCAATTTATTTAGTTAGTTTTGTTAGAAATTGGAATAAACTGCCTTAACCCTTTCTCTGCGGCGCGCTCAAGCCGGATTTGATTCCTTCAGTGCTGCAATAATAGACGTCAACCGCAGTGAAGCGTAAAAGTTAGTTATTGAGGCTTCACTTCATTTTTTAATCATTACAGCTAAATTTATTTTTGTATTTTAAGGTTAATATATCAAACAATAAAATAAAAAAAAATCAGGAAGGTGAAAAAAACAAACTATATTTCCTACAAAAAATAGCAAAACAGACTGTGAATAACAAAACTCTTATTCTCAAGAACAAAACGCTCTGTTGCAGGATTTCCTCTAATTGTCAGTAGTATAATATTCGCCCCTCTTTCAGGCGGCAAGGGCATATTTGACATAGTTATTACTGGAAAAATGCATAAATATTATAGCAATTCCAGCACTATCTAATCAAAATATTAATCTTTCATTATATTATCACTATATCGGTACAATTCCTCCACAAAAATCACTTATTCAATTGACGTGTGTAGGCCGCGATACCACCCAATACACTTCTCAAGTGCTACTTGAGGTGCAAAAGACTCACCATCTGCTTCAAAACCGGCCACTGACTAGCTCTAACACGTCAAAAATAGTAAATATACAACTGACATTCTTTATACACAAATATACGCCCACAGCAGCGAAACGGCTAGACCTTTTGCAAAAATGCGTAATCCGCAGAAATGACACGAAAATAAAATAACGCATTTATGATCTATCCGCAGCGAAAGGGTTAATACTCCAAATAATCACTATCCCGTACGCTCCCACCAAATTTTGAAAAATTCCAACATCCCAATTTTCTTGTTTTGCTGGTTTTTGATGTAAATTAATGAAATATCACCTAATTGTCTCAGTCCAGACAATGATTAGAATGTTTCATGAATCCGAACCTGTTAGTCTCGTTATAAGTTGTAATAAACTGTCTTTCTTTCTTTCTTTCTTTCTTTCTTTCTTTCTTTCTTTCTCTTATCCTTATGCCTT
>CAJUYG010001569.1:28165-62408 GCA_910591675.1 Galerucella calmariensis | reverse complement strand
GTAACTTTTACTAAGTGTTTAATAACAACGACCCGTCAACCTTTACAGCCACATGTTCACAAGTACCTAATGTTCTGGCTCCTGACTTGCAAGTACAATAATATCCAGTTATTGGAGACAGTCTTCGATATTGTATACCACCCACAGCATATATTTGGTAGCATTCCTGAATCTTGAGAAAATCCGTAATCGTACAAGATTAGGCTCAGCAATGGATTCGTCCACTTCTAATATATTTGTTTCTTCTCTTTGAAGCTTATCCTGAATATATGCAGCTGATAATTGGATATGATAAATGCCTGTTAAATCTTCCAAGTACTCCAATGTCAAACGGGGGAATTCAGGAACATGAAGATGATTGAGTAAAACCCATTGACCATTTACAAACGAAGATTTTCGGCTTCAACGCGTGCCTGTACTAGGTTCACCTCATGTGATTTCTCTAGCATCCGTGTTGCTGTTTCAACTGTTCCTGGCATACTTATAAGTGGACGGAACCGATTAATCAATGCACCAGCAATGTTGATGAAATCATGCAAGTGAATCGAATGTGTTATTGACAAAGTGCCTTTAAAAAATTGGAAAATTGACTTCAAGTGGCCATTCCGAGATTCAACAATCCATCGTGTGCTGGTTATTAGTCGTGCCTTATTCGCATCGGAAGTAGTAAGCTGGTTTTGGCCCCTAGCAAGTAGAGGAGGCATGTGGTAGTTGATACCAAGGTCTTGAAATAAGGGAATTGAATCTCGATAGCCTCTATCTACTACAACAATATGACCTTCTTGAAACCAAGCTCGCATTCCATCGATATCATGCTGAAGTTCATGATTGAGAATCGAAGCATCGTTATTGCGAGCATCTGAGAAATAGGGCCCATTTATTGCTAAAATATATCCATCTGGAGCAACCATCACTTCCGGTTTGATTAAATGTTCCATTTTGTGGTAGCAATAGGATTGGCGCAATACTCGGAAATTACCACTTTTTTCAATTTTGTTATATGTACAATCAATATAAACAATGGCTTTTGGAATATCAGGCTCGTTATTGTACAGCTTATTTGCAAATGAAGAAACGTGTCTTGCAATGTAATTTTCTCTAGCTATTGCCCCAAATCCGATATTGTTTGGTACAAAGCGGTCCATCAAAGATAGACGTACGTTGGAAATTATCATGCTAGTACTTTGCCGAGACGGATATCGGAAGATTATTTTTAAGAATTCATCTGAGACACCATGTCGCAATTTGACAAGGAAAGTAATGAGGTGTTTTTCTGATATAAATCGCCTGTTGCCACATTGCTCAACGGATTCACAAAATTCGTATAGTTCTTGAAACTGCGGTTTCGAAAGTGACGTCAAATATTCGAACTCATCATCGGAAAAACTATTCATATTTTGATAGTCCTTTGCATCGTTAGGGGCAGTTGCAGCTGTTCTGAGGCACTGCAAGAATTGATTCAATTGGTTTATCAGATACGGTCTGTTGACAAAACGCAAACCAGCATATAAAACGTTCAAGAGAAATCCGCGGTTGTCAAGATGATGTGCACATATCCTAACATTTTCGGGAACATAAATGTTAGAAATATTAAAAATATTCACCCTACAAGCAATGGGCATTCTGTGAATATTAATGTGGGAGTTACAAACCATACAAGTACGGCTGGAGATAAGACATTGAGACGGAGACAGTTGGGATTATTTTCCAATTGTCTTATGTCGTTGAGTATTGCCTAAAAACAATTGAAACAAATTCTGGTTTCCTCAGCAATATCGAGAGGAGGTCTTTCCACAGCTTGTCTTCTTAATACAGCCATTTCTTGTTTATCGACATTTTCTTCTCCATATATCCTAGTCATTTGCTGACTTCTACAATTTCTATCACAAACGTAACAGTCCGCTCTATTTACCAACGCCATTTGGAATACTAAATCACTACTTATTAACTATATTAATTAATTCAATGATGAACAACAAAAATGTATCAAATAACAATAACTAATAATATGAAATTAACAGTTAGTCTCCGCGTTACAAGTTCACTGACAGATCTCTGTTGATTATAAATTACCTACTTGATATTATATCGAATATGTGCCAATAGTTCAGAAACCCATTATTGTATTTAATAGGAGTGAACTTATAGTTGCTGAATATACAAGATGTTTCCGATATTGAAAAAAGCGATAACTGAAATGAATAATGCAAGACAAAAAAATGAGGAAACTACAGTACATATTTACATAAAAAATATTTTGGGAAATATACATAAAGCCTCAAAACAGCCAGAGCGAGGATGATATTTTTTGCACCTGTTTTCTATAAGAACGAAAATATCAAGCTTACAATACTCTGACAGAGTTAAGATTGGGTGAAGGATACACAGATTTTTCAAAATAATTATCCATTTACCAGCAAAATATATTTTCCCCCATTTTCTAAAAACAGTTCTCTGACAGTTCCGTACTGCAAACTGCAAACTGTAAAACACTTTCGGGACGCTCTGGTAGGGATATACATATTCCATCTGCATCCAATCCAATAAATATTAATAAAATTGTCCTGGAGGTACAATCAACATTACTTTTGGCAAATAATTGATAAATTAATATTGACATTGCAAATATCATTAGATACATTATATTCTTCGATACATGAAATGTTTATAATTCTCTATTATTTATTTTCTTTCCTTAGTGTAATTGAAAAAGTTTTGGATCTTATAGTCGTCTGAAAAATGTTGTGTACGCCGCGGCTGAAATACTATTTTGTTGGACTGGTCTGTTGCTCGCCTCGCTTTGCTCGTCTCGCAATTTTCAGACTCGTCCAACAAAGTAGCACTTTCAGTCCTTGGCATACAAATAACTATTATCATGAATAATGTCTTGCCTATGTTATATGAATATTTCCTTGTACAGCATTGTGTTGCATTTTGGAACATGTGCCCGATTTCACCAACTAATTCTTGGAACTGGAATTAGTAATTCCTAAGTGCAATTTGCGTTTCACCACGCGTTAAGTAATGCCTAAGGACGATAGGAAATACCTAACGTTAGGATAGCTTGTTAGGTCTGCCTAGAGTATTTGGGAAATGCCCAACTTGGAATTTTCAGTTGTCATAATTGTCATCGAGGTCGATACACATCAATTTTGCGGAAATTTTGTTGTTAGTCAGGCAATATATAGAAAATATGCGAGCTGTTCTTTTTGTAGAACGTCTTGAAAGGTTTGATAGTTCATCAGAGTCCGAAAATGAAGGGCCCCGAAAACGTGTAATTCGTCCGCGTACCAACTATTTTGACACATTAGACCTAACTGATTTCTTTCGGATTTTTCGATTACACAAAAATACGGCGTTAGAAATATTAGAGAAAATTGAAGATGCTCTGGAATTTGGAAATGATAGGTGAGTTATCACACTCTTTATACTATTTAAACTTAGTTGAAGAAATGCTACGCATATAATGTGATGAGTGCAGCTTTTGGAGTTTTTTGAGGTGGTTCTTGATCAAATAAAGCACCGACGCCATTTAAATAATGTATAGAAAGTCACTATTGCCAGAAGGTATGTGAATTATTATTTTTTTCAGAAATGAATCCGTCTCTCCGATAAACCAGTTATTATTAACACTGCGTTTTATGCCACGGGAAGTTTTTTAATGCAAGTTGGGTGAGTGCGAGTACGTGTTACCGAGTAATTGAAAGGTTATCAGGAGCTATATGTAACCTTGAAGACAATTTCATAAAATTTCCCGCGACGAATGAAGAACAGTTAAGCGCTTAGAGGATTTTTTTTGGAATAGCAGGCTTTCCCAATGTTATATGAATTATCGATTGTACACGTGTGAAGATCCAAAGATGAGTAAGGATCCATTAGTCTCGTTATTCTGTATATTGAAGAGACAATAGTGTTTTTTAATCACCAATAGTTACTATTTTTCCAGGAGGAGAAGATGCAGAAATATTCAAAAACCGTACTTTTCCATTAATGTGCAGGTCGTATCCTCACAAGATTTGGAAATTACTAATAAGTGTCAAGAGAGCCCGGTTCGACACATGATTCTACTATTTATCAAAATAATAGGCTCCATCAACAGTTTGTGCAAGGATTATTTGATAATTGTATATTCTTAGGAGATCATGGATATGATTTGAATGTAAAACATAATCTTAGTAAATACATAAAATTATTATTTACCTATCAACTAGTAAGCCCCCAAGTATTGATCCTTGAAATCCTACTAAGTAGTGATTTATATCATTTTTTGTTTATTTTCAGAATTATTTATCAACACCATATCTAAATCCATGTCCAAAAACAAGCTATAATAGAGTATTTTAACAAGAAATACAGTGGAACGACAGTGTGGACACTCTAATAGAACATGGACTGACGTTTTGTCAGTCATGCCGCAACCACAACATAGGGAACTTTCCTCTATTCCTAGGTTATAGAGGTGCTTCCTTACACAGCAGTGCCCTGTTAGGAGTCCTGCTATCTTCCTCAACCTACTTCTTGGTAGTTCAATAGCTGTCCTAGCGTGTTTATCAGTCCATCCCTTCAGTAGAAGTTTGGATTGTCTAGGACCCTGCAGAGCATTCCAATGAGCGAGGTGCTGGTTCTTCAGAAACTTCCTCATCTCCTTGCGTATTGCTGGTTTTGTTAGGCAGAAAGGAGCTGCCGACCCTTCCACAGCCAGTGCATCCGCCATTTCGTTGCCTTCAAAACCAGAGTGGGCCGAAATCCATCCTAGCCGCACTGCCTTCCGACTTGCAAGATCAGCAAGTCGTCCTCGAAATTCGTCAGCAAATCCTGAGTTGATGGTATATCCACTCAGGGCTTTAATTGCCGCCTGACTGTCGGTGTATATGGTTGAGCGTTGATCCACATAACCTCTGTCTAGGTTTATCTGCGCACGTTCCAAGATAGCGTATATCTCGGCCTGATATGCAGATACAACATCACCCAATGGTACACAGATTTGTGTCCTTGGGTTCCTAGAGTAAATTCCAGCGCCTGCTCTATCACTGGAGCATGAGCCATCTGTGTACCAGACGGTCCCATGAGGCTGTGTATATGTCTCTTTTCCCCAGGATTCTCTATCCCAGATCATGGCCCTATATGGGGTTGCGAAGTAGTACTTGCGCAAGTATTCGTCAGCCGCTCGAGCCAGAACTGGAATATCTTCCAGGAGCCGGAGCTTTTTGACGTGTCTGCACTCTTCCCCTCTTCGCACGTATCCCAGTTGTTTCAAGCGCAGGAAGGTCCTCCCCGCCTCAGTCTCGATCACATGGTGAAGAGGCCGAAGAACAAGGATCACTTCCATCGCAACAGTTGGTGTAGTCCTCATGCAGCCAGTTGCCCCCAAACTGACCACCCTTTGAAGGCGTACCCAATCGTCAGAAGGCATTCACCGTTTAAAATAGTTATTAGTTCGTCAATTCCCAGTATTTACAATGTGGGCGAGAGATCACCCCCTTGCGGACATCCTCTAGCGACGATCACTTTCGCCACATGGTCTTTCCATGTGGCCTCTATTGTACGGTTGCACAATATGGCTCAAGCCAGTGAGTGATCATTGGCTCTATTCCATGATTTGCCGCAGCTCTACACATAGATTCTACAGGAGTGCTGTCAAACGCCCCTTGTATATCCAAGAATGCTCCCAGGGCGATCATGTCAATTTCCAGCGCCTGTTCCACCTGGGTTACCAGTTGGTGTAAGGCACTTTCGGTTGACTTGCCACACCTAAAAGCATGTTGGTATGCTGTGCAAAGGATACCTAAGTCCAACCTTTCCCTTCATGTACCGATCAGTCACCCCTCCAGTGTTTTTAGCACAAAGGATGTTAGGCTAATGGATCTGAAGGATTTAGCCATTGTGTATATGGTACGTCCCGGCTTGGGTATGAAGACAACTCTCACCTGCCTCCACTGTTCAGGGACATACCTACGTGCCAAACAGTCTCGGAAGATATGCACTAAAATCGTGCCAACGGCCTCCCAGCCTTGTTGAAGCAAAGCCGGGAAGATTTGGTCTTTCCCCGGAGACTTGTACAAGTAGTAGTAGTTTATTCACATTTTCAATAATACAGTAATGCAATGCAATACAATTCAATACAATAAGAAACTAAGAATACCATGTGAATGAAGAAATCTTGATAAGTGATTGAACACTTGTTTCAAGTACAAAGAAGACATTTAAAGTAAAATAGATACAATAATATAATAATAATAATCCGATTACAAGTAAGATCAACTGTAATAATGTAACGTATGTATGTATTGTATGGTCTGAACGTCCGTATTGCCCAAGTACTTCGGTCGTATGTGACTGTTTCTTTTGCTAGAAGATAGTCCTATTTACACGGTCGTTTTATGCCAACATATCCCATGTCTGGACACTCGATTTTCTCACAACCGGGAAAGTGTGTCTCTAGTAGATGCTGCAAGGTATCCACCGGGGGTATCCACCGGGGTTTCGGTGGAAACACCCGGTGCGACTTTCATGCAGCCTAGAGCGCTGTCCGGCGATTTCGTTAGAATCCGGCACAGCCTTGACATTCGAGGTACCTAGACGATATCCTCACAGAAGGCCCGTCAGGCATCTCTCCGAGCCGACCTGACCGTACTCTTATACTCATTCCGTTTCTGGCGGTATTGCTCCCAATCCAGATCCGACTTTGTCTTCCTGACCCTATTAAATAGGTGCCGGGTATGTTCCCGCAGCGAGTCCAGAGAGTTGTTCCACGGTTTGTGGATCTTACCCTCCTTACTCGTTTTTTTTTTGGCGCAGTTTTCATCATAAGATGAGACAATATTCGAGCCCAGCCTCGCTATGGCCCAATCGATCTCATCATTATTGCCAAAATTCCTAGGGAAACCGCCAAGCCTCCTCGTGAGGTCCAGTTTATACCGTTCCCAGTTGGTAGTCTTGGGGTCCCCATACTTAACTTATTGTTTTTCAACAGCAACCCTGTAACTGAAACAAATGTAACTGTGATCCGACAATGACGGATCATCATTAATATGCCTGTCCCTCACCATACTTACAACGGTACTTGACGCAAGCGTCACATCCAGCGTCAGTCCGAATCCTATTCCGGAATGTTGGCTTCGTCCCTCGGTTGGGTAGTTGCAAGTTAGTGGTGCCTAGGTAGTCAAGCAAAGCCCATCTCCTGCTATTGACGTCTGTGCTGCCCCACATAGTGTTGAATGCCCCCACCGATCGAGGATCGAGTCCCAATACGATGTTCTGCCTCGAACAGGCAGCATCCCATCGGGAGGCCCGAATCACCCACCCTTCAGTCCACAGGGTTGGATTACCAACCTTGGGAGACGTCTCGGCGCTGGCACCAAAACCATCGCCTTTTTAAGGTTTATTGTTAATAAATTTTTGATTAGATGATTAGGTTGTGTTTTAATGATATGATGACAAATAATTCACAAAAATTATTTGTTAGATATATATATTATGGTCATTGTACTTCATTTCTTTTTACTACCAAAATCAATAAAACTATTACAGCTAAACATATGTTTATTAAGATGACAATCACTAGTTCTTTCACAAATCATTGAAGATTGTTTGAATTAAGGAAGGGTCCACGTCTTCATTACCAATAAAATAAAATAGCATCTTAATATGGAAAATATAAACCATGTGTCTATCGAACCTCACTTTCTAACTTTTGTAGAATAATACTTCTTAATTTGATGGATTGTTCTTTTTTTCGCTTTTCCAGCTCGAGAAGCTCTTTTTCTTCCACCCGCTTTGCAACACCATGTCTTATTTCCTGGTCTATCAAGGTTTGTTTCATTTTCTCCGTCTCAATATCTTCTTTCTGTAATTGGCCTTTTTGAGAAGCTTTTATGAATGGCCTTCTTCTTGACGCAGGTGTTCTTTGCATTTGGCTGAAGGAGCTTGCAGGTTGTAATTCAGTTGCCTGGGATGTGACTGTTCCCACAGCCTCACTGCTTACATCTTGAACTTCAGAGATTGGAAATGTTCCATTTATTTCACTCTCCAGCTCATGTTGTACCACTGGTATCAAGATTTGATTCGCTCGATCAACATCCATTTCTAGAACCAAAAATATGTTATTTACAAGAAGGTCATGCTTTTCATATTTTGTCCAAGTTCGTGGTATATTGATCTGATCTTGAAGTGAATGTAAACCAGTATCTTCTTCTCAGTTACTTTCTTTTTTTCTCATTTCTATCGGATAGTATCAGAAAGAATAGCAATTAACTTAAGAAACATATAAACGAGAATGCTCGTTTATTTCCCTTGAATAAATAACTGATATTCCCTGAACTTAGCAAAATTATGCAACTACTCTCAATCACTAGAATTATGTATTTCAAAGTATTGTGCTCACCTATATTACGTTCCGGTTCATCACAATCAGGATTATTTTCTATTCCTACACCTGCTCTTCCAATTCCCTTCCATTGGCGATTTATTTTTGTACATGTTAAAAAATTCTTACTGGCTGTAATCTATTATTTCAGTGTACATGTACATGATTTTGTGGTTTTAAATTTTTTCCCATCACAGTAAAGAAAGAAGTATATGAGTTCATTTGTACCCATCAGCACTCAAAAAAAATATTTTATTTCTATCTAAAACATATGAAACAATCTTTTTACTCTCAAAGTTATAACTACTCGTATATAAAAATTAGTGATATTATTTTCGATGAAAATTCATAAAACAATTCTTATCTTTCTGAAGACATATATGAATCTTACATTTTGTGCATTTCCATCGAGATTTCCCACCACAATTCTGATTTTTACACCTCGACGGAAGACCTCTGCCGGAATATTCAGGAGAGTGACTGACATTGTCATAACGGACTCCTTCTAGTTGCCTAGCCTCAACATTTTGACGTTTAACTATTGAAGGACTGGATTCATTCGCCGATGAACGTCGCCCTCTTTTTCTGATATGGTTCAACCTTTACATGAGATTCACCTATATGCATTCTGAAGTGCAACAAATCCAAAATATCGTTCTTCGTAATCCATAGAACAGCTATATCCTTTTTGTACCTTAACCAAGAGTTGATTAACGCCATATCAATAGCATGAACAATCATTCTTACTGTCTATTTCTTGCAACGACTTTTAGATCTGTTATAAGCAATAAGCGCATCTGCCTTATCAGTTCCCCCC
Source organism: Galerucella calmariensis (assembly GCA_910591675.1). NCBI lineage: Eukaryota > Metazoa > Arthropoda > Insecta > Coleoptera > Chrysomelidae > Galerucella > Galerucella calmariensis. Next base: position 53,226 of record CAJUYG010001569.1, on the reverse strand, counting down.
ATTGAACAGTTGTATTTTTTCATTATTCCAGGTCGCTTTACCTCAACATTAGTTTTTGTTACCTTATCCCATCTCTTTGCAGTATCTTCTTTCCCAACACCAACAAAGTTTGAAGCTAAAGTTACTGGTTTATTATCTAACCAGTTCACAATTACGATTCCATAGGTAGAAAGCACAAGTTCAGATGTTCCTCTCTTTTTTTCACGAAATCTTTTTTCTTTGAAATTGGTGGTTTACAAAATCTATCTGATCTAATTGTACCGGCAGCAAGAATACCTTTCTCGTTTAGTATTTGTGGGAGATGGTATGTTGTGAAGTAATTGTCACAAAATAACTTATGTTTGCCGGGTTTCAGATGTTCACTGAGATGTACGTCGGCTGTTGCTCCTTGCCCATATTTTTTTAACAAATTTGGTTGGAATTCAGTCGTTTTGCCTTGAAGTTATAGGTTAGTCCACTTTCTCCGCTCAACAGATAAAGTTTCATACCCCAAGGATGGGGTTTATTTTTTATATATTCTTTGAGAAAAAGTCTACCTTTGAAAGGTATCATCTGCTCATCTACACAAACGTTTGTTTCAATATCTAACTCTTTACATCTTTTCAAAACAGAGTCAAACATGGGGCGTACTTTCCATAACTTATCTTCACTGTTTCTAGGTGCCAAATTGTCCACACAGTGTACGTTCGTGCGTCACTTGAAAAATCGCTCGAGGGTCATCGTTTCGGTAAATGAATTCACTTTCAGTTTCCTGTCCCAATACATACTAAGTCTAAATTTCCCGCAATTATTGTCCTCATTTCCGATAAATTTGTTGGCTGAAAGCTAGTGGTCCCACTCTGAATAGCGTACATATTCGTATATTGGACTAAATTTCTAAATTTTCGAAAAAAGTATTGGGAACGTATTTTAGAAAGTAGGTAATTGGATAATTTTCAGTTATATTGTTATTAGATAAGCAAGAAGTTTGACATTACAAATCATTTGTTATATATTCATTATTCTCTAACCATTTCAAAAGTTTTTTTGGAGTGACCTATTTTCTATCTCAACCTCCTCTATATTATTTATTGTTTCATTCTCATCATCTGAGCTGTTTTCATTATCATCGAAGCTGTCCTCGTGTTCTCCACTGATAGGTCCTTCTTCATCCCGTATCGAATATCGAATTACCACATCCTCGTCAACATCATCTGTGTCGTCACTCAAACACTCCAAATCAGATGTGCCAGTTTCCAATTCCAGCAGGAGTTTTTCCTCAGTTAAAAATTGTCTATTCCATCGCTTTGAAGCCATAGTGATCTAAATAATACCAAGAAAAAAAATTACCGACTATATATAAATAAAAGCTCACTCTACTGTTTTGGGTACAGATGTTGACAAAACAATGTACTCAAGTGTTTATGGGTACAAATGTACCCTTAAATTTTTATGACCACTTAGTTAGTTACACAAATAAAATATGAACAACATATATCTTCCATCCGTAAAATACAACATTTTTCTTTATCTTCTAGCAATGAAATATAGATGATGACCATTAAAACAAACAGTAATTGAAGATTACAAATAACATTACTTACTTCGACTGTCACTCACATGAAAACACTGACATTTGAACGGTTTGAACGTCAAAACGATGACACTGTTGTTGCCATCTACATATTGGAAGTGAAATTGGATGTATAAGGATTACAATTTCCGTTAATACAGCTACATCAATTGAATGTTTGAAGCTTCCATAGAGTCCTTATTTTAACAGGTACAATTGTACCCATGGCCACTGAAAGGGTTAAAACTAACACCAGTTCCAAAATATAATTCTCTTTTAATGTGCTTGGTCCACCTTTCGTGCCCGTTATATCTATTTTTAATTTGCTTTTATATGTTTAAGCTTCATATTTCAATTTACTCCACATTTTTTTCATGCCAATTACATTCCTAAAATATTCAAAATTTAAAACGTTCTAATTTAATGAGCATTGCAATGAATGTTACCTTTTAATATGATTTTTGTAGTTTAACTCTTGCTCCAATTTCAACCAAGCATTTTTTTTATTTATAACAGAATCAGTCTTTTCACTTATAATTTCACTATGCCTCTGTTATAAATTCAATAATTTCACCTTCTCCTCTTCCGTATAATTTGCACCTCCTATTTCTTTTTTCTTCCATTTTGAACAATATAAACGAACTTGATAAAAACAAGAATAAACGCAATACGACAAATAAATTTAACATACACATCAATCAGCACATCAAATTTAAGGTTATTTTCATGGAAATATACTATCCTTGTCAAATTTACTCGCTAGTATTAAATAGTGGTTCCAAAACTTTGCAAATCAAGTTTTTTACTAGATATTTCTTAACTAGGGATTTCTCAGGTTGGTGAAATCCGATTTAGGTAAGTATCGGATTTAGGTATTTCCTACCATAGGAATTATTTAGTTAGGAACTTCCTTGCATCTCGTTGGAGAAATCGGGCATTGCAGTTTCATTCACTTAAGTATTAATTACTTTTAAAGTTGGTGGCACTAAGAGTAGGAATGAATATAAATTTACTCTCATTGCAAAATGCATTATACAAGTTCTATGATCTGGAAATAAGCGGAACTTAGTTTATAATTTTATTATAAAGTTACATAGATCACTACAATCTCAAAAGGTAAAATCTTATCGGAAATATATCCTCTACCTGATACAATGATTTTTTGAGAGGAAGAATGTAAATGTATCCTACCTTTTATAGCAATATTTCCGGAAAAAATGAGAAAATGCTGGCTATCATAATTGTTCTGTTAACAGCTAAATGAAAGTAAAAAATTTCTATAAACTACCAAACACTAAAGTTTTTGATGTCACATATACAGCCAAAATTAGGCGTTTAATTCCAGTTAAATATATTTTACTATATTCTAAACAAAAGGCATTGGGTATTTATTGTAAGAAGTTTATTAAATACTAATATAAGCTGTATATTTCATTTTAATGAAACTTACATGAAGTTGGAGACAAATCAGTTTGAGTAGGACGATTTCTGTCCGGCACAGGAAGTCCTCATCTTCTGAGCCAGATTAACCTGGTATAAAAACGACTTTTTTCTTTCTTTTTACATCCATATCAGAATGTGAGTCACTTGTTGATTAAGCTTTCCGTGCTTTATTCCGAGCTACGAAATAATCATCTGAAATTTTAAGTTAGTTATTAAACTTTCCCTAATGCAACGTAACTTTATAAAGTCTTAACCAGTTACACTTCTGAGCCTTGATGGGGCTTATTTTATTTGCAACTAGCATCAATGATTTCAAATTAAAATGTTATACCTATACCATCACCAAAACAAAGTAAAGACCTCACCAAATGTTCCATCTTTGAAGGTTCGCAGTTTGTGAGATGGCCAATTGCTTTTCATCTTACAGCTTCTGATTGCATTTTTTATCTTATCATGAGTAAACGGTGGCCAAAAACAGAAATCACCATCATATATCCAAGAAGTAGGTACCGCATCTACAGTATCATCACCTAGAAATTGCACTTCTGTCCAAGTGTTAGTTGACCCGTCGTTATCCATATATATTTCTCTGAAATATTTAAAAAAAGGGCAGACATTTAATGAACTAAATCGGTATAAACTGGAAAAACATTCAAAAACACATGGAAAACCTAACTTATACTTTTTTTATAATTTTCATAGGTGTAGTGAAACTTTTCAAAACTGCAACTTGCCACTGAATACTTTTGTTAGAGGAACTTCAAATTCAACTTTTCGTTACTGGCTCTGAAAATATCAAATATTACAAAAAAGAAGAATTACAGGATTAGGGAAAAGAAAGCAAAAATATACAAAACTATTTTTTTTAATATATTTTTTCGGGCTATGTAGTAGTATGTAATAGAGGATATATGACGAATTTATCTTTGTGAGGCAATTTGACTTATTCATTTTTAATCTGTGATATATTCCAAGATTGATAAGGACCTAAATTACTATCCAAATATGTATTCATGTTTGAGGATTCGCAGGGCGATATAAAAAGTTCTCAAGTGTAAGAAACCTTTTTCCTATAACTTTTATAATATCATTAGTGGTTCGCAACGTAACTTACGTTCCGAACCAAAAGAGAAGAAAATATCTTAGTGTTAAATCAGTTACAATAACTATATTTTACATACCCTTATTTCCATCCTTTATTACAGGCTCCTTTAATAAAAGAAACCTTTATTTCTGTTTTACAATAATTCTCTATTAGTCGTGACATGTATGATAATCTTGAGAAGAAGTTGAATATTTTACGTAACTCGAAATTGTATATTTCAGATAATTTTAACAATGAGAACAAATTTTCCAATTTTAAATTTCATGATTTTTAATCTCAGTTCTTCAGTTTTCTCGGACTCTCATGAAGAAATTTTGAATAAAGGAATAAAAATTTAATCCACCTACCTTCACATATAATAATAGACGTAAAAATAACATTAAAAAGTTATCAATTGATTGTGAGAACATTTTAGGTACTTGCGATTTACTGAGCAAAGATTTGGTCAGGTCAGATATATTACATGATATTAATTTTCTCTTGAATAAACAAAAATTCTCAGAGCCTCATTTATCTTTTGATATTTATGTAGGTATAAGTTGTAGGCTCTTATTTGTGCAGAGATTAGATCATATGTTAAGGTAGTATTTTAATCGTAATTTGTTCTATTGATATTAATAATAAGGAGTAGTTGGTATAATCTAGTATGTAGGTATATGGCTAACAACGATAATAACGTAGGGAGAAGCAATCGTATCAAAGGTGGAAGACAATACCTAATCACCATTCCATTCGCAATTGGTAGCGAAAATCGCGATGTGTGTGAAGAATCATTGTTGGTTGCTTTGAAAAATTTTAATTTTTTAGAAACGTTTGCCTATGGTCCGATTCAATTTTATCATTTTGATGAAATTATAGTAGAACGAAATCGTATACATTCAATATCATTTAGAATAGGTAATGTTGATGAACAGTACGTGCCTCCCGCCGATAATTTGCATCATCCCAATAATCAAGCTTTTGTTTATTATTGTATAGCAGCGATATATTACCATGATTATTCGGCCGTTCGTAATTTAGCCTTCCAAATTCATGCTTATGTAGAATTCAGGTATCCTTGTTTCGTAAACGGAGTTACGTGTTCTCTTACGTATTATTATTGATTTTAAGGAATTATGATATACTTCAAGATGTTACAATTTAAAACAAATTAGAAACAACTTATGAAAATAAAATTTTTAATTAACAATGAACAATTCTGACACAACTAGTATATACATTTTGTATAATAATAGATGTTGGCATTAAATATGGAAAGGTTGATTCATAATAACAATTATTCGAAGTATACTGCCAAAAATATAGCCAATCGGAATATAATGTTTGCATGTCACTTTTGTTAATTGGTTTGCTTCAAAATATAAGATTTTTAATAAAGTTTCACATAGGTTATAAAGATACTCTGATTTCGTTTAAGTTATAAATTTTAATTAATAATTACTTACCTGACTAACGAAAAAGGAGATGTTTGATAAGACATTTTGGAAGGAAGTGGATAATGGTTTCCAAGACGGGTTGCTGAGGAAAAACTAAGGAGTTGTTAACTGGGTGACGCGAAAAGGGTCACACAAAATAAGCTTATCGAAAAAAACCAGGCAATACAATTAGCAAGTTGCTAACGAGAAGAGAACGAGTGTTCCTATGTTCCTATGAGCGGGGAGATGAATCTTTGAGATCGTCGAAAGTTGAGACGAGTTGTGGATAATAATTTACCATAAGCCAAACTTCTTCTGAATCGGTGAGATAAACACTTGATAAAATATTATTTGCATTCTACATATTTGTACAAGACACATAGATCTCATAGATTAATTTGAACGAGGTTCCAGAATCCAGATGCTGAAAAAATTCATAAATATTATTTGTGGATTCGTATTATGAGAGGCTAAGATTGCATCATATATAAAGTGTTGTGAACGGCATAGATAAAAGTTATCCATAGGTTGTATTATTAGCATAGGACTTCATACTTAACAGAGAATTTGATATAAAATTGTCACTAATATTCGCAAGGTATTTCACGTGAATAAATTCAAGTTTCATTTAGTTTCCGATACATTTGTTCTTATAAATTAGATTCCAGTAGAACCGATCAGCTGTTTATTCGGTTAAATCGGAAACCGTGTTCCGTATTTATATTTGGTGAGTTGCGAGTATTGGTAGCAAAAATATTTCACAATTACGTTATTGTCGGAAAAGGACAAGCTTTTATTTTATTTTGTCGTTAGCAATAATCAAATAAGTTATTGATAGTCGTATATTTCTATTGTGGTTCAACATTTCAATTGTTCTATTAAATCAAAATCAAAGTACACTCATATTTCATTCCTCACGTATACAAGAGCACATTTCAAAATGATTGGAACTCCATCTACGAACCGTTATCTCTACTAACCCTGTAACACGACCTTGAGGTAGGTAGTCGTTTTTCTGTCTTTTCTTATTAAATCATAAAACGAACCACACCACAGGTATTGATGTATCATGGGATATCGACAATAAAATATGTTAGTAAAGAAGATGTATCACCTCTATTTAAAGTGCGACTTGCCGATATGCACTTCAATTTTCTCCTTTATAGGTGGGTTAATACTGGTGAAGATGAATATGATTGTTTAGAAGTTTAGACGAATTTGTCGTAAAAAATAGAAGTCGAAAATAAATTGAGCAAAAAATGAGGATTTAATAGAAGTTTAATTTGATATAAGACCGGTGTATATCGTCAGGTGTACTCCCTGTCGGTGTCCCTGGATAATTGATATTGCAATGTGGTATGATTCCTTCATTTAATCGGGTCATATTCATAAACGTCCACAGCTTTTTTGTATGGAGATGCCAACATGGGCAAATCCACTATTATTGGACGGGATCTTTTAAATGAAAATAAGATGGAAAGAGCGTTCTTCTCGTCGTCTGGAAGTTTTTTGAGAAGGTCTTGATCCCAATTTTCACAAGGTTATTATATTCGAGAAATTTAATTTAAATCACTACGATATGTCGGTGTTGAGAACTTTTCTAGAAGGTAGTGAAGCCGTTTGTAGAAGGAAACATATGTTTAGCATAATATTAAAATGGAAGTATCCCATTATTATGATATCTAATTTTCCGTTAGACAATAATGTTGATGCAGCATTTTTAGTAAGTTTTGAAATAGTGCATGCTAATAGTAAGTTTGATGAAAAACCCGTTATTGATTGTCGGTCTATGTTACCTGTTAGTCAAGTTGATAATGTCGTAATTGAAATATCGGATAGTCAATAAAGAATATGTAGTGTTTTTGGAAATTTATTTTGTATTTTATATTTTGCTTTCCGTATTGATAAATTTCAATTAATTAGTAGAATGTTTTTTTTATAGTATATTGAGTATTAAAATTGGTAAGGGTTGTTTACCGGTCGACGGCAATTTTTCTGTAAAACCCTTAACGTTCGAGCTGCTTATACCATTTTTTGCGCGATGATATTGGAATAAATTTTTAATAAAATAATTGAAATTTCTCCAGAATGAATGGAAAGTGAAAAGTGACATTTATACTTCTCGATCAGTTTGAAATATATTCGCATTTTGGTAGAAAGTAGGCGGTTGCCGACTTGCCAATGATATACTTTAATAATCGTTAGGCAGTTGCTAAGTATTTCCCAGATATTATTCATCAACCAATGCATTTACTACGAAACTTGAGATTATATTTTGAAGTCTATTCCTTGAACTTCAATTTTCGAATAATCTACTAATATAAAATGAGTGAGAGTGATACTGAAGTAGAAAAAGCGTGGCAAATAGGATGTGAAGCAGTAATCCCAGAAAAATCCAGATATCGCTATGGAAAAGTCTTCAAAATGTTCAAGAATTGGTGCGAGGAGAACAAAGTGAAAAAGTGTTGTTGGCATATTTTGTTTGGCGAACTGAGACATTAAAATCGCCTGGTAATCTTTGGGCAGAATATTCTATGTTGAAAAGCACTATTTTTCTTGAAGATGCTATCGATATTTCAACATTTCATACTTTGATTACCTATCTGAAAAGGAGAAATGTTGGACATAGACCTAAAAAAGCTGCTGCGTTTACCAAAATCAGATTGAAAGCTTTTTAAATGAAGCTCACGATGACCCATTTCTAATCCTTAGGTATCTATTTTATATTCTTAGAAATATGACAACAAAAATTGAATAAATTTGTAGTTTCAGGTAGGATTGATGTTGGGAATAGCTGGCGCATGCAGAAGGGGGAAATTGTGCAACATGACGATACATAATATAGGAGATCATCAAGAATACATAATTATTAAGATTCCGAATACGAAAAATAAGGTACAGCGGACGTTTACACTAACCAACAAGGTACCTCGAAATATTTAAAAAATATTTTTCACTCCGACCACATGCCAAATATAAAATATTTTTTTTTAATTATCGTATCGCAAAATGCACTACATAAGTAGTAGGAAAGGGGAAGATTGGAAGTCGGTCAACAAAAATTGCTGAATATTTGAAATTAGAGAGCCCTGTTAGTTATACTGGTAATTCTTTTAGAAGGACCTCGGCGACACTGTTGGCCAATAAAGTTGTAGATTTCTTAGGTCTGAAGAGACATGGGGGTGGAGATCTTCCACAGTAGCAGAGAGCTATGTGGAAAATTCTCTGGAAAATAAAATTGAATTTGCAGAGAAAATTTCACACGACTGGGCTTCGTCAGTTTCTCCTTCAGTTACGCTTCATTTATATTTGTTAAAAAATCATTCAGAGATACCAAGTCATAAGGCCATATTGCGAAAAGGTAGTCTACATATCTCCACGACACAATTGGTTTTAATTTTTGATTATTTACTATTTTGGCTTCAAAATGTTCCAGGTGAATATTTGATAAAATTGGTAAGAGGCAAGAGCCCATGGCAAGACCAAAATTATGTTCATAAAAATCATTACGCATCTGTTACGCTTAATTTGGTCCTTTCTGTAAGAGTCTGATCAATTTCTAATTTTGATTTGATGATTTGACAAGTTTCATTGTTTTTTGTACCGGTACATTTGTGAAAAGACTAATTACATTAAAACTGACCAAATAATGGCTTTTGTTAAAGTTTGAATCTGATAGCTTTTCTAAAAAATGTTTGCTATTTTTGATGTATGAATCTGTCTGTCCTGCGAGGGGTTCAATAATTTTTAATAGATGATTTGATAGTTTCTTGCATGCGGAATTGATAGTACCACAAACTTGAACTACACCTAATTCTAGCAAAGTATCTACTTCCTTTTCCAGGTAAGCTTGCATAGCCTGAGGTAAGGGATATTGGGTTTGTTTAAGAGGAGGAGAATTTCCGGTATCAATAAAATGCTCTATTGAATGAGTTTTGCCGATTTTATCTGAATAAAACTAATAGTTTGATTCAATTGACTAGTTTGATTAGGAGTTAAATGAGATATATCCCGAATTGTATTGACTACAGCCAACGAGAGTGAATTTACAGCTGAAGATAATTTGGAGAAATTTATTTTTACGTTAAAAATTTTAAGAAAGTCCATACCGAGAATAATATCATGTTTGGCAGAAGGTATTAGATAAAATTTCCTAGATATCTTGTCTGTGATGACTGGAATTTATAGTATTTATCTGAGGTAACCTCAACTTTTGTCTTTTTCCTGGTTTTTCCTGGGATTTTGCCATTGCTTTGAAGTTGGATTTTCCTGATGTTCCCGGTTTCTGAACGATTGTGCTAGAGTGGGAAGCTCGACCCGTCCACAACTTCTTCTGAGTCTACAGTTTCCTCTAATTCTACCTCTTGGGATAACATATTATCTCTGTCTTTATAATTCGATCACTGGCGTGACTCACACGAACCACAAATAGATGAGCAAGGTAGCCCTGCTTTCTTGCATCAAAATGTTTCCTCACATTCTTTCTTACATTGACAAAATATCATCTTTAAGATTACCGGAAGCGCTGGCTCTTTAATGGTTTGGACCGGCATGAGTATATCCTCTGCACGTTTCCATCCCCATTTTTCTGGTAAACAAATGTTCTTGAATAAAAACAACATTAACAAATTCTCACCTTTTGCTCCAATTTTACATGATTTGAATCTTCACTTCCTATGTTTTGGGTTGGTGATAAAAGTTAATTTTAACGAAAAACGTCAATGTTTATTCAATATTCTTCACTTTTATCACTTTTCTCTCTATAATTGACAATAATATTTATCAAAATAATGACAGAAAACAAACACATTTATGCCTCCAATCGTGGCCGCATGGTTTGTAGCAGACGACACGAGCGCCACGTAGAGCACACGCGCGGCGAACGACGGAGGAACGAAAGTAATAAATTATAGCGTATACATTTAAATATACTGGTTTTTCCCCGAGGTATCAAAGGTATGACTTATATACATCGATGGAAAGGTGGGAATTCCCCCGTTATACTAGTTAAGGTGTTGAAATAATAAAAATAAAGAGCAGGGAGAAAAAAACCACCAAAAAAAAGTGCGTTTTTCCCTTGAGCCCGCGTTTTCTAATTTTATTGAAAAATGGACGACTTCGTCAAAAAAAGTATCGAAAAGTAGACATTCTCAGCTTTCAAATGATGTATCATAGAGACCAATCTGATCATGTATAAATTTTTAATTGATGGTTGTTCACAAAATTTCCCCGCGCTCCAAAAACAGCAAAAATTTTAGGGATGACAAAGGACCTTATGAGGACCCATAATCAAGAAAATTTTGAGTAAATTAGTGCAATACAAAAAAAAATAGGAACAAATTTCTGGCGAGGTCAAAATTGCCCGGGAGAAAGTTTGACCCGTGTTTCGATATGACCAAAAGAGTCAAGCGTGACTCAATTCACAGGGTATGATAGCAGCAGAATTCCTCTTTCACATGAACTTTGAATCATGAGAAAATATGCATTTTCACAAAGTTATTGAATGATTTGTCCCCCGCTGATGTGTAAATACACGGACTGTGCTCTCCGGCATACAGTACAGAAGCTCATTATTCCAGGTGCGCTTGGTGTCGTTTTTCTCGAAACCGGTCAAATTTTCGAGAAAAATCATAGGGACCATTTTTGTAGAAAATTAACTGAACTTTAATTTTTACCAAAACCAAAAATATCTAACTGCCATATTTTAGAAGATATTGGCTGAAAACCTATTTTTCTGGTCTTTTGGGGCCATTTTCTCCGCCCTCGCACGCGTTTTCAAGCAGAACTTGGTCTCATGTTCAATGAGGTACCAAATGCAACTTCCAACCGGATAATGAAAATAGGGCGTCATTGATGTTAACTTTCTTCCTTTATTTATTGGACTATTAACCTTATCGGTTCATGGTTCACAGGAGAAGGAAAGCTTATTCTTACTACTCGCTATTAAATTGAACCAAGCAATGAGCAATGGACATACGTTGGGTATTCCTTTCCTGTTCACATGCTCCACTTCGAGAAAGAATTTACTTATTGGTAGTGTGTTCTTAATTTCTCTCTCTATAGGAGAGAAGGATTGAAATATTTGACCAATATCAGTGTATACTGATCCTCACTAACGGAGATTATCCCTCGCACATTAAATGTAAAAATTTGCCTTCCAGCGCTGTTCGGTGCTACAGGTTCTTGACGAGAATCACATGTTGGCAAGGAAAAAGGACTGGCTACTCGCCGTCCGGTAGATATTTAAATATTCCAATGATAGTGGCCAAATATAACAATACAGTATGTTTCGTTCATTAATTTTTGGTAGACCATAAAAATGTGGAGAGCTCAATTTGAGCGGCTACAACTCCAACCGGAGTGTATAGCCTTGTATATATATAAAAATGTGGTGTCTTACTGTTTTTAGGTGTTAACATTGTTCTTTCATGGCTAGCAAATTCGTTCTTGAATTTGAAAAGTATTTTATAAATTTTGTTTTCAATTGATTTGGTAGGATCATTTAGTATTAGTAGCTTATCTTATCGATCCGCTCTGAAGATTTTAGCTTCTTTGAGGTCTTCTGCTGGTAAATTTACTAGTGAGTAGCCAATAAAGAAATGAGCGGGAGTCAAGTGTAAGAAATTGGTCGGGTCATTGGATAAAGGGCTCAAAAGACTTGGGTTCAAGCAAGACTAAATCTCCACCAGCAGTGTGTACATTTCCCCGTAAGTTAAATGTGATTCACCGAGTACGCGATTAAGATGGACTTTTGTGGACTTAACCGCAGCCTCCCACAAACCACCCATATAAGCTGATCTGGCTGGATTAAAATGCCAATTTATTCTGTCACGTGCCAAAAATTTTGAAACGGAATCGTTATGATTTTTATCAGTGGGAATATAAAAAAACTAAAATAATTGTTAGCTCCTACGAAATTCAAACCATCATCGGAGTAAATAAATAAACTAAAATAATTGTTAGCTCCTACGAAATTCAAACCATCATCGCAGTAAATATCACTTGGTTTTCCATTTCGAGAACAAAATCGTTTCAATGCGTTCAAAAAACTATGTGTTGATAAATCTCCAACCAACTCTATGTGAATTGCGCGAGCTGCGAGGCAAATAAATATACAAATAGAAGTTTCAACTAATTTGCTTCTTCTCAACGTGCCTTCTTCAACTAAAATAGGACCGGCGTAATCAATACCACAATTTGAAAATGGCCTACTTGGATTTATTCATCAACTAGGCAAGTCACCCATGATTAATTTACAAGATTTGGGATGGGTTTTATAACACCTACTATAAGATTTTACTATACACTTAGCTGCATTTTTTCCATTAAGTGGCCAAAAATTCAATGGGATAATAAATAATAAGTTCCTGCGTGAAGATGCTTCCAATGTTGATCCAAAATGATCAATTCGGTGAACTTATGTTCAAAGGGTAAAATAATTGGGTGCTGTTGATCAAATGTAATTAAATATTTCGATAGTAGACCACTTTATTTTGACTGTCTAAAAAAGGTTGTGAGTTTGGAAGTTTACTTTGTTTATTCACGGTTTTCGAATTTTCAAGATCCGAAATTCCTTACTTAAATAGCCCATTTCAAGTTTAAATTTAATAATAATGATAATAAATTACTTCATTGCTGTGTTATAAAAATACAATACAAGCAAAGGCGACGTTCACGCTTGGATGATGTTCTCATACGAGAAGCACCAGCTAAGTTGCGCTTTTCCACGCAACCGCAAAACTAAAGATTAAATATTCTTTACCCACAATAATGTCTTACAAGCTCAAATAACAAATGTTAAGTAACCTAATTTTGATTTTGAGTAATTTGTTTTGTGCTTCACTCAACTCTTGGTTAGTTAACACCGGAGACTAATGAAATTGGTTGATTCTTTAATTCTGATAGATTGTGCATATCATTAAATCAAGATTTACTATCATTTTCATAATTGAAATTGCTCTTCTAGAAATCGGGTCCGTTTATCCAAGACCTATGTTCGAGCAATTTTTTAGGACTTATTCCTCGAGAAACTATATCTGCGACGTTGTCCTTGGTGTTTACGAGTTTCGAATTATTCACGTCTGCAATTTCAGTTATTTTTGTAACGCGGTTTGCAACAAACGTTTTTAACTTCCAAGGTTCAATATTTAACCAAGCTAATACAATCGTCGAATCTGTGAAATGCATTATTTTGTCAATATGATTTTCTACGGTATTTTTTTATTTTGAATATTAACTTATCTAATAAGAGAGCACTTAATGGCTCTAAGCGTGGTGAAGTCTGTTTTTTAAGTGCAGCAACTCGGGACTTGGCTGTAAACAATGTTACTTTTTTTTCGCCATTCACTATGAATATTAAATATACACATTTCGTTTACATCTAGATTTGATGAATATTTTAATACGTCCTCGTTCGCGTCCCAAATCATTCCCAACATTTTTAAAACTTTTTTATCGAAAAATGATGCAACATTTTCATCTTGACTGTTTGTGGAATTTTTTATATAAGTTAAGACAGAATTGTTGTTTGATGACCATTTCCTTGATTCAAAATTGGCTCCCTTCAATATTTCTTATGAATCATAATAAGTTTCTATAGCTTCTTGTTTAGAATCTACACTGGTTGATAAATTATCCATTTTTTTTTCTTTTTTTGGCACTTGGAAATCCATGTCCATTCAGCCAGTATCCAAGACACAGTTGATTAATTTCAGTGCTATTATGCAAGTCAAAGCTTCTCTAATCAATTATGTTATACTTACTTATAAAGAAGAGTCAAAAGGATGGGTTTGGTACACAAACTTCACACCCAGGGGCCGATCAGGGTGACTAACAGACAGATCAGGTGGGCCTCGGATAGGGGGGATATGGGTATATATTATGGGGTTCAATTGAAACAAAAACAAGACTAAGTGCACTATAACTTTAGCTTGGATAAACACACTGTAATCTATTTTCATTTTAAATAAAAGAATTGTTATTAAACTGTTTAAAAGAAAGTCGGTAACTCAACTCAAGAACTATATTTCACGACGGACTTTAAAATATTAATAATCTAATAATCTTGAAAACAACACATCCCCTTTTCAAGCGTTCATGCGATAAGCACCCCACTAAACATTCCAAGGGGTAGAAGATAACCGCTGAGAACCTCGGGCAAACCTGCATTCACAGGGTGAGGCACAGATCGAGTATACAGGGCGAGTTCCAGCGATTACAGTCGGCCTACTTGACGATTATTCACGACCCGTTTAGGTACATCTGTAACCCAAAAACAAAACAATATTAAAACATGCAGTAGTAATTAAGAATTAATTTGTTCATCGTCAGAGGTACTCTCGCTAGAAGAGACTCTGGTGACAAATAATTTCATTCGATCGGTAGCGTAAATCCCTTCATAAGCCGTTTTCGTACGTTTCAAACCCGGCAAGTCCTCTATTACGTAACGGTCGTTATCGAGGACTTTCGTAACTACAAAAGGTCCCTTATATCGTGGCTCGAGCTTCCGGCTCTTACCGTCATTCGGACTTTTAGCTGATCGGACAAGCACCTGTAAAAACCGTAAACGTTGCTAAGATGACATTGACATTTCAGAGCGCCATCTATCGAATTCTACTCTTCCCAATAGGAATATCTTGTACTTATCAGGAACTATAAGTGCTTCTACAACAGCAATTGCTTAATCTATTTCTAATTTCAAAGTTACTTTTGATGTTGATAACACCGAACCGCCGGCATAACCACATAGGCGTACCATAGTGGGTTTGCGTGGCAATTTCAGACTTGCAACAACTGATTCGCGTATTGTAACAGCTGCACAGCCTGAATCTACGTAACCACGTATCGGTTTTTTATTAATTACACAGTCAATAAAATAACAGGTATTACCTTTGCTTGCAGAGTTAGCATTTGAGAGACTTAAAAATGGTTCGGACTTCCCCTATTGTTCCAGTTCTTACGATTATCAGTACCCACCGTACATCGTGCAGCATCATGGCCCAGTAGATGATACTTGGTGCATTAAACACGTGACTGAGTACACTTTGACTGGTAATGCCCTTTCTTCTTACAATTAAAACAGGTGATATGCTGTAAATCCGGTTTATTGTAAGGTCCTTGCCTCTTTTGAATGAGTGAACTACGTAAATCCACTCCAAGGGGATGTTCTTTGGGTTGGTTGTTGATCCTTTTAGTTTTTAGCTCGAGTGGCGATTCATCTCGAAGCATGGATAAATATTCTTGAAACAAAGTCTCAGGCGATAAATATGCCTGCTCGTGCTGCATTTTGAATATTATTGTCAGGAATACCATCTATTAAACATGCTATAGCATTTTTACCACTTATTTCACAGGTACTTAACAGCTCCATCTTCCTAAAATAGTATGCTGTCATAGTTTCGTCGGCTTGCTTTGTTCCGTCCAGCATCTTTCTCAAAACTTTGGCATAATCGACATGGTCGGGAAAAGTTCTGATTATTGATGTTCTCCACTCGTCCCATGTATGATTCAATGACGTCAGACTATGGTAGCATCTTCCAGCCATGCCAGTTAGACGCGACTGCATTTGATAAATAGTGGCCACATCATCCCATTCATTTATATCTCTTAACTGATCAATCTTTTCCAACCATTTGGCAGCTGACGGATGATCGTTTTCAGGTTGAAATTCAGGGATGCAATCACTTCGTAACGTGAGTCGACGGCTATCTGCCACTGTGTTACGTTGTGACATTTGAGCTATAACATCTTCCAGTAGTTCAATACTGCTTTTATAATCTGATATTAGTGATGTAGTATTTACCTCAATTTGATTCGTAGTACCTTCTATTCTGGATGGTGTATCTTTTTCGCACTGATTTCTCCGGTTTTGAGACAAGCGTGATTGTCGCGAGCTACCTGAACATTTACTCGAACCTCCCTCGTATAAGGCGGCTGAAGTAACTGTTTCTCTCCCACCTTCTTCGTGTAACGCGGCAGACGTAACATTGCGAGGTAGCGTATCACTTTTCACGGACTTTGTTCTTCTGTATCCGTGAGAAGAGCGGAAGAAGTGTTCAAGCTACTGCTACTAGATCTGTTTCCTCTACGGACTTGGTTCCTTTTTCCCATGTTGGAAATTATTCAATAATTCACTTATCACACACATCCAATCACGTACACTAAATTATGCGAGTCCAACCGCACACCTGAGCTGTAATCTATTTTTATTTCAAATAAAAGAATTGTTGTAAAACTGTTTGAAAGAAAGTCGGTAACTCAACTCAAGAACTATATTTCACGACAAAATACAAAATATTAATAATCTAATAATCTTAAAAACAACACATCCTCTTTTCAAGCGTTCATGCGATAAGCACCCCACTAAACATCCCAAGGGGTAGAAGATAACCGCTGAGAACCTCGGGCGAACCTGTATCTACAGGGTGAGGCACAGATCGGGTGTACAGGGCGAGTTCCAGCGATTACAACACGAAAGATATAAGTGAGTCATATACGGTTTTATTATCCAACAAGAGTAAATGTAATAGGTTTACGGGTAGTCCCACTCTGTTGCGCAGTAATTCAAGTTTATGCGTTTGTTGACGGAATTTGTTGCAGTTGAAAAATATGTGGTCTTAATCAGCCACTCCTAGACAGGTGTCACATTGATTTGACTCTTTAAGGCTTATCTTGTTGAGGTAGCAGGTGGCAGGCATGCCCAAATTTTGAACGATAGATGGTGACAACTTGGTGCCGATTATAACTGGTATTTTTGTGCCAAAGCTCATTGGGTATGATGGGTTGGAATAGGTTGTATCTTGTCGGGGGGATTCTTTTATATTCGGTCCATAGTTTATTCCATGTTTTTCTACACATCTCTTTTATTTGGCTGAAACACGTCTCAATAGTGGTGTTGTTATTAATAGTTGCTCCCGTAGAAATGGCTTGTTTAGCCAGGGTGTCAACGGTTTCATTATGAATAATTCCAGAGTGTGCTTTAACCCATATGAACTGCATATTAACCTGATGGTGTCTTTTAAGATTATTTATCGCCAATGTCAATTCTATAGTGAAGGGATTTTTGAAAGGGAAGGCATATGGAGGAACAGGAAAGATGTATTGTCCCAAGGTATGTCCCAGCAGTTAACAAATATGAACCATAGTAAAATCGGAACACAAGTGAAGTTATAAATAATAAAAGAGGAAAAAGAAGGCCTAAAAGACAAACATTTACCTTAGTATATTACCACTTATCGTGAAAATATAAAGTGAAGGGTATATATTATCTCATTTAATTTTAAACTTACCCAAGTTGACATGTGGCCTTAAAGTAGCTTTGGGCTAACGAAAAATTATGTTCATAAACAAATTCCAGAGGATATTAAAGATACATATATCCACATATATGGTACTTATTTAGTGGTACATAAGTACATTAAGAAAATCCCTAAATATCTCTAAACTTTTTGTATCAAATCCACAAAATGTGGTTAACGTTTCAGCAAGTGCCACGTTATTCTCAAAAGGAATCAAAAAAAGGATACCCCCTTTTTTTGGTAAACCACTTAGTGGTTTCAACCTTGGAAGTTTATTTGAATAAATGCTTATAAAGGATAAGGCCACTTTGACTATAAAATCAAGAAGAAAAGAGGAAGAAATTTAGCCTTTGATTTTCGACGTAAATTAACTGTTTTGTTCATTATTTCTGAGAGTTAATATTCTTAATACTATTTTTTTCTGTTGTAGGTTCTACGTTCAGTGATGAAATGTAAAGTTGAAGAAGAAGAAATTCTATGGAATACAAGAGTTAGTTTGTAAATCAACTTGTACGAAACTGTAAGACAGGCGTATCATAATAAATTCATTTGTTCCACTTGAATATTTTCCCCCATATTGCATGATCCATCAGGTTAAGGTAAAAGCTACTATTTCAACCCGTAACAATCTACAAGATATTTCAAAAAACCAACCAAACACGACAATATTACAGGAAACTGTGATAATCCTTTATAAAATTTTTCAACTAACGTTTCGCTTATTAGGTTCGATTGACTACCTGAGTCAAGTTATGCAGTACATTTAATTCATTTGTTAATATCGTTTTCAATAAGAACCGTTGCAGATTGATTTATTTCTGATGATATTTTCTGGTTTCTTGTCGATGTACTATGTTTTAATTGATGTAACAGGAGCGCAGAACGCACTTGTTTGCCGATTGACTCTCGAATCAGTTGATTCTGTTGGCTGTGCATACGCCTGACGCGACGATGATTGTTGAAATTCACCGTTGCCATATTGTGAACGCTGTGTCTGATTTTGACTGTTTTGTTGAAATTGTCTGTAATTATCTACATGTAATGCGGTATTATATTTTAAATCACATTTTTCACATCCTCCAGATAAACAATCTTCTTTAAAATGACCAGATTTTAAGCAGTTGGTGCATAATTTATGTTTGTGTAATTCTTGATATTTTTCATTAATATTTATATTGATGAATTCATGACATTGATGAATTGAATGATTTTTATTACAAGTTAAACAGGTGTTTTGATTGGATGTATTTATAGGTGATTGAACGTGTCCCACTCTCCTTCTAAAGATTGTGTGTCGTGTTTTTAATGGTGCTTTAATACGTGAAGAAGTTAATTAATTTGAATTATTGTTTTTTCTCTTATTCTTTTGGGAATCAAACCACAATAATGTTTTTCATTTTTTATTTCGACGTTTCGGTAGCGTTCCAGCTACCGTTGTCAAGATTAACTAGTAATACAATTAATAAAATAATTTTTGGTCCCTATCTGACACAACGAAAAAATATGACAACTAGACAATCAATAATATTTTGAAGTTTAAAACTACAAAACTTTGTTGTCAAATTTTATTAAAGTCCATCCATAGTAGATCACACCTCTGGTAAAATGTGAAATAAAATATTTTATTTTATGACATTCTAACGATATGATAGTCTACTAGAAATGGAATCCAGTGAAGTGATCCTACCAAATCAATTGAAAACAAAATTTATAAGACACTTTTCAAATTCAAGAACGAATTTGCTAACCGTGAAAGAACAATATTAACACCTAAATACAGTAAACCACCACATTTTTATGGTTTACCAAAAATTCATAAACAAAACATACCATTACGTCCAATTTGTAGCACTATTAATTCCTCATGCAGCAAACTATCAAATTATATATTAGAAATCATTGAACCCCTCGCAGGACAGACAGATTCATACATCAAAAATGGCAATCAATTTCTAGAAAAACTATCAGATTTAAAGTTCAACAAAAGCCATTATTTGGTCAGTTTTGATGTAGTTAGTCTCTCCACAAATGTACCGGTACAGAAAACAATAGAACTTGTCAAATCAAAATTAGAAATAGATCAGACCCTTACAGAAAGGACCAAATTGAGCGTAGCAGCAATAATAGAATTATTAAAATTATGTATAACAAAAACATATTTTCAGTTCAATAATGATTTTTATGAACAGAATTTTGGTCTTGCCATGGGCTCTTGCCTCTCACCAATTCTATCAAATAATTACATGGAACATTTTGAAGCCAAAATAGTGAATAATCAAAAATTAAAACCAATTGTCTGGTGGAGATATGTAGACATTTTTGCAATATGGCCTTATGACTTAGTATCTCTGAATGATTTTTTAATAAATATGAATGAAGGAGAAAAATCTATAAAATTAGAAATTGAAATTGAAAATAACAATTTTTTACCATTTTTGGATATTCTTATCAATAAAACACCTACAGGGTATGAAACAAGTGTTCATCGTTAGCCAACACACACTAATAGGTATTTGAATTTTGAATCAAATCATGCTATGAGCGTTAAGGGGTAGTAAAATCTTTATACGATAGGGCCACAATCATTTGTTCTAATGATAATCATTCCACAAAGGAGAAAACTCTACTGAAAAATGTTTTAAATTACCCGGCAGAATTTGTACATAAAGAAATCAAGAATATAAAGAAAGGCTCATTGTTAATACCCCATAATAATAACAATAATATTAATAATTCAGCTAACATAATTTTTAAAAACTTGACAATACCGTATGTTAGGGGTTTGTCAGAAAGAATTAGGAAAATTGGTAATCAATTTAATATTGGAACCAGCTTTAAATTTAACAATACTTTGAGATCTATCTTAACAAAAACGAAACCAAAAAATGAAGTACAATCTTAAAAAAATTGCATATATCAGATATCTTGTGAATGCGACAAATTCTATTTAGGTGAAACATTTAGACCATTGAAAGTCCGAATAAGTGAACATGAAAAAATACATCAAAGATAGGGAGTTCTTTAAGTCAGGTATTTGTAAACATGCTTGGGAAGAGAGGCAGAAAATTCAATGGGATTCGACAAAAATAATATTGAAAGAGCCTAAAGCAGATAAATGTGTAGCTAGCCGAATGTAGTCAAATTTGGTTACCAATGTTAGAAAGAGAAATTTCCAATAATCAATTACCTGCGTTATCAGGATAGCATCATAAGTTTTTATCCAGCTTTTCTTATGATTTATCATTGGAATAGTTGTTAATCGATACACACTTCAATACACAAAATCACCAAACTGAGTTATACATGTTTTAAAAACAAAAATAATCATACACAAAAAAGTAGCAACAAACGCGTTTTATTAACAACATTTCCAAAATAAGCTAAAAAAAAGCACTATCCCAATAAAAACCGTCCTGGAAAGTGCACTTCACTGGATTCCATTTCTAGTAGACTGTAGATAAAATATTTTTTGATTCCCAAAAGAATAAGAGAAAAAAGAATAAGTAATGCTTCAAGGAACTTACAGAAGATATTTGAATTATTGTGTTTAAAACTGTCAATAGAATGAACAGCTTCATCTCAAGTGAAGCACTTTTTTCTGTTTAAAATTCAGTAAATTTAGACATTGTTGGCAACCTTTGATCATTTTGTTTGTTTTCCCATCCTTTTTTTGTACGGTCATCTAATTTTTGCAAAATTATTGGAATCAATAAAGCATCCCACTTTTCAACAGGTAATAGCAATTTTTCCAAAGCAGACAAATGTTGATATAGCAAATCTAACAATTTTCGTAGCATCGATGAAGATTCTCGTGTAATGTGCGGTAATTCGAACAATAATTATTGATATATGTGCGTGTTTATAATAGCTCTACGATTTTCATATCGTTTTCTTGATAATTAAAATCCGATTGTGTAGTTGTCGGCGTTGAATGTAAATTTTCTATTAGTTTCAATGTGTCATCCTGACAACATGATTTTAAATACATTAATTCGCTAATATCCTGTCGATTTTCTACCAGTGCTTCAAACTGATCGCGAAAACTGAACCAGGTTTCATATTTTCCGTGAAATTGGGACAAATTTAAATCAGGAAGATTGGCAACTACACTTTGATTTTGTAAATTAGGACTGAAAGTAGTTTGAAATTGAAATTGTTTTATTCGGAAATCGTTTAATTGTGGAAATTGAGCAATAATCTTTTTATATTTAGCAATTTCCGTATAAAATAAAGATTCGGTATACAGCCTATCAGCGTTTTCATTGGATTCTAAAAATTCTAAACACGTTTGGACTTTATCAAACTCCGAAAAATCGTTTTCTACGCCTTTTAATCGACTTTTGACTTGAAAAGCGATCTAATCTATCCCCAATAACCTGTCTTACGTGCGATAATTCTTTAATTTCAATTTCCTCAGTGCTAACTTCTTTATTACAGTTTTTCCGATTTTCTGGCGGCATTTTGCTAATTTACGAGATACGAGAAATACAATAATTGGCTATACGAGAAAGAGTATTTTAGGTGCGTGTTTAATTTGCGAATTGATGTTCCATAGGAATGTCACTACTACTTGATTTAACGGAAAATGATGCAATTATCACTTTTATGCTAATATAAGACGTGCGATTAAACTATCGATTTAAAGTAATTAATAACGAGGAAACGTTCGATACGATACGATAGAGACTAAGTTGCTTTTACAGAATCAAAAGGAGAGGATTGGTAGGAATTGAAACGGTTAAATAATTAGAACGAGCTCACTTCTTAAAAATTATTGTTTCTATAAAGTTCCCCCAGGTTCACCAGGTCGCTGTAGTTTGAAATCCATCTCGAAGCGTCCAAATTTATGTTCGTTTTTCTTTTCGGTTAACCGGCTGCTATGTAGGGCCAGCTCGAGAGGAGCAATAAATATATGGCTGTGTAGATGAAGAAACTCATATGATTGTTTCGATCTTATGGTTCGTGACGGGAATTCGATAATTTTACTTGAAAACTCTAATTTCCAGTTTTCGGTGACATTTTTAATTAGTACAACTTTCTTATGTCATCATATATGTTTTCCCTGACAATCAACAACCTTTTTTCATGTTTTAAATATGGGTTACAAAAAACTGCGAAAAACCATAGACTTAACAGAGAGTAGAGGCTATGTTTTACTGCACAGAGTTTTCAGTAGCTGTTTTAATTACCTCCTTAATGTTCAAAATTTCAGATGAATGATAAAATGTGGAGAAAGACCAATCCATGCAAAGAAAAATGTTATTTAAAATGCTCTCAAAACATCAATGCAGAAACAAGGTCATCTTCACACTCTATGTTTTGGAATTACTCAAATGACATAAATTGCAAACGCCAATATGTTGCGTCACGTGTTAAATCAGTACTGATTAATGGAAAAAGACCCATGCTGGGACTCTGCACAAAATAGAATTTTACTATCGACTTTATTCTACCCGATTTGTCGAGAAAAGTGATAGTTATCGCTTTCTATATGTGAAGACGTGTCGTTTTCTACGATTACGAGGTTATATTATCAAATTCATGATATTTGACACGATAAAAATAGCAAAACAAGTCGCAATCAGCTTTGACACAAGAAACATGAAAGCTATTATAGGGAAGAAAACAGAATGGAGAACCACGACAATCGAGTGAACAACCCCAGAATTATTGGCGCTCCTACCAGAGTTCTCAGGATCCGAAAAGTGTCTACGTGGCTATGGCTATGAAATGGCAGGTCTGATTTAACTAGTAAGGATTGGAATGAGTCAAAAAGATGTATTGCACTGGACTCGACCCAGTCATGCTAAGAAGGAAAATGGAGAATAGGCGATGGAAAAAACAGAGAGTTTTTCAGTATATTTTCACAAGTTGATATTTAGGCAACAGTGCGGAGGTGACTGACCTTGATATTATTCACTTTGTTATAAATGGATTTGATGATGAGATTTTGCAGAACCAAGCTCGTATGATGTTATCAACTATTAACAGTACCGAAGAACTTTTCGAGCTGATGAGCAGTGTCGCAAAAAAAGAACAGACTACTCATATACCAAAACATCTAGCAATAGCACATAATGGCAGCAATAGTGAAGCTACCCACAGCCCATCACCCACAGCAGTGGAGTGTTTCAACTGTGGGCGGCTAGGTCTTAGTGAGTGAGTGTAGGCAACCGAAAAGAGAGCGCGGTTCTTGCTTCAAGTGCGGAAGTGTATCCCAGTAAGGGTCCCTCAAGGCATCATCCAACCCAGACTCTACTGCACGCAACCCTAATGGATCAATGGCGCTACTCGGTCAGTCAGGTCAGATCTAATGAACCATATTTTATTAAGAACAATTTTAACAATCAAGGTGTGTTGATACAGGGAGTCCCATCTCATTAATTAGTGAGCGTTTATTCAATTCAACAAATATTTGTGTTCAAGAAGACAGTTCTGGTTAAACTGGTATTAATTAGACCTTTACATGTCAAATTGAGGTGCTTGACAATGAAATTGAACTCATATTTCATGTTTTTGATGGAAAATACTATTATTTTGATGTTTTAATGGGTAAAAACTTTTTAAATCATAAGGATATTGGACCAGTAACAATCAATAATTGAAATTAAAGGCAAAACCGAATTTATTGATGATTACCAATTTCCCCTTTTTTGTATATAGATAATTCACATGATAATAAAAGCAATAATAAAAATCCGTTTTTATCATTCAATGGAACTGTGGAAGTGAAAGAAATGTTTGCAGAATATTACCTTAATGCAGGAAAACCAGACAAATCACAAGTTGATTTCAAAATGATGTCACTTCTTACTTTACACCATAAAAACCATACCCAACATTCATTCATTTCGACATACCAGACCAAGTACGAGGTTATGAATAGAAATGTGTTTTTGGGATCTCGGCTAGACCACAGTGGAGATGATCATCTAAAAGTTTTGACAAAAACAGGGAGGCGCCAGTTAAATTGTCCCGAACCTCTATACAGATAATCTCCCAATTTAACAAAAAGCTAATATTTGAAGGCAACTTCTGTACTCAACCCTAGATTACAATGAGTCGCTCAATATTATCGATTAGTTTAACTATATTACCAAGAAATATAAGTGAGTACCAACGTGT
Organism: Galerucella calmariensis; assembly: GCA_910591675.1. NCBI lineage: Eukaryota > Metazoa > Arthropoda > Insecta > Coleoptera > Chrysomelidae > Galerucella > Galerucella calmariensis. Next base: position 28,290 of record CAJUYG010001569.1, on the reverse strand, counting down.
CAAGTATAACAAAAACTGTCGCGTAGACACAAGGCAAAGGAAAATTTGGCTTTACTTACAAACAACCAAAGAGGTACCTGCTAGTGAGGTCGAAATTCTATTCTAAAATTATTAATTATGAAAAT
>CAJUYG010001569.1:0-11220 GCA_910591675.1 Galerucella calmariensis | reverse complement strand
TGCGGTAAGTAGGAGTGATAATCTAATTTTTATTCACCTAATAGCTCATAGTAATTGAGGAAAACATATTATATTGGTTATTCAGTTAAATACTCAATATTAACCTTGGAATGTTGGTAGAGCACATCTGCCCCTTGGAATGTTGTTGTTAGGGTAAATATATGTTATATTCACAAAACCACGTTTAAGTTTTTGAGCAATGATTTTTATTTAAGTAACACTTGAGATACAATAATACGGTAAAATAAAAAATTGAGTAATTAAGAATGAAATTGTAACTAACTGGATTGCATAAGATATATCTAATTTATAAGTTTCTTTATAAAACGTCAGCGTTTATGTAAAATGCAATCTAACGTCGTTCCCACGAAAATAGAGAAGTTGTTATAATCCTGTGATATGATATCGGTGTAACTCAAACGTCAGCGATATTTCGTTTATAACAACTTTCCCATGAAATAAAATTGCTGGTAAATGAACAGTAATTTGAAATTTATAAAAGGGAGAAATAGAAAAATTTATAAAAGTGAAGAATACAAAATTCATAAAAGTAAAGAATACAAGAATAATAAAAATACAAAATAATAAGGGTACAAATTGATTAACAACTTGTTATTCAATTCATTCGGGTGCGTCTAGATTGGGTCTTCTTTTGGGAAGAATATTTTGAAGTCCGATAAAAACGTTACTAGATTTTTCGGAAATAGGCTTTTCTGTGGATTTCTTGATTCTAATATTTCTAAATTTGTAACTCGTGTAAATAACGATTTATAAGGCAATGAGTGCAATCGTGAAATATGTGAACCAAGAGATATTTTTCTCGACAAACGGGTTGTTTATAAGTTCGTCTAAATCTCTAGAATATTGGTCTAATTTATTTTCCGTTACTTGTATACTTTGGCAAGTTTATCTGAAGCCGTGAAAGGAATGCAATCGAAAACATTCGATATTGCCACGTTTAACTATGGAAAAGCTAAAGTGCTAAGTATGTAGAGATAATAATTGGAAACGGGACTTTTCATTATTAACAATATGATTGAGCGTTAATTCTTTTATGCTCTTGTTTCCTTGGATTTTTTTATTGACATTATTTTTTCAATTTATTAATATTAAAACATGAGAGCACTTTTCCAAATTTATTTTGGGCTTCTTCAAACTCTGGCAACGTTGTACCAAAAACCATAATTACCACACCCTCCGAATTAAATAATTGGTGATTTTTATCGAAAGCTGACTTTTTATTGGCAAGCGCGTGCGTGTGTTCTTCCCTCTCACTTCATCAATTGACTGATATTGATTCATACAGTGGTGTTGGTATTGTCAGTGACCTTTGTATTTTCAATTTTATTTGGTAAAATAGGTACAGTACGCCATTTGTACGTTTATGACAGATATGCGCCATGTTTCCTCGCCTCTAACCGATGCCTCGTAGCTTCAGATAAACTTGCCAAGCTATAGATCATTCGCGTTAATGTTATAATCTAGTTTTTCCAATTTTGGTATTTCCAAATTATTTAGTACACTTTGGCAGCAATCGTAGTCAATTACTACGGGGTGAGGTTCATGAGATATCTTGATAGTTTTCTTAGCGTTGGCTTGAATTTTGGCCCAGACAGCACAAGTACGTCCCAAGGACGTCCTGAAGCCAATCGCGTCAGACGTCCCGATGAAGTACAGCGGACGTTTTAAGGACATTTTGGGGACGTACGATGTTACAAAATCGGAGGTCCCCTGGACATACGATTTAGATCCGTTTCGGGTCTGTTCTGGTCCATTTGGGGACGTTTTGAGGACGTACATCATACGCAAGGATGATAGATTGAGAATAGGATGGATTAATCCCATAAGAGCAACGCTAGCCATTTGGGTAACCAGTGACGTCACAGCAACGTTCTTTTGTCGACATCGGTGTTCCATCAATTATATGTTTATCTTCTCTTTCTATGTGCATTAAACAAAGACAGATTTTGAACTGTATTGTTATAAGTGTAACTATTGATAAATGAACAGCTGTTTCTAAGACGAAAATCGTAGCCGTTACTTGTTGTTGATAAAGTTGTGTATTTCGTTATTTTTTGTGTTGATTGATTATTATTATTATTATTAGTATTATTTGTTAGTAATTAGTGAGTTATTTAGTCCATATTTAGTGTTTTTACAGAGACTTAAAAGCCTGTTACTATTCAAGAGATTACTGGATGGTGTGCAGAAATCTGGCAGGAGCAAACTCGGGCTGTAACACAAAAATCCTAAGTTGGATATACACTGCCATAGTGAGACCAATCATCACTTATGGAGCCATTGCCTGGTGTAGTAGAACTAGCCTATTGACGACGAGAGAAAACCTCTCCAAAATTCAAATACTAGCCTGTATATGCATTACAGGAGCAATGAGAACTTGAGAACATGCCCAACGGCAGCCATGGAAGTGATTCTCAACCTCACCCCTTTACATATGGTTTGACATACAAGAATGAAGGAATTAGTATTGAAACCGTTGCCAACATATATAAAACAATTTGTAGACCCATGATGGAATATAGTTCTACAATACTATATAATTGTAAAAATCCGCCTAGAAACCATATGAAAGTAGGGGAGACAACCAGTCTTCGAAAAATCTCTAAAATGAGACATCCTGATAACCCACTGCATAATCCATCAAACAGACTCCTTTATAGTAAGACGGGAATAGAACCAATAAATGAGAGATTCAAAAAATTGTTCAGGTCCTTCTCTCTTGAAGAAAAGAATATTGAATTAATTCAACCTCACATTCTAGAGATCCCTGAAAATGGTCATCGTAGAAAACATCCACAGAAAACTCTGAAGAAATTATCTACATATCACGGCAATAATATGTCACTTAATATCTTGGTTTTTATTATGAAATTTATATATATATATTTTTTTTAACTTATATAGAAGATGTATAATGGATCTTGTTTGATGATATTGCATAATGATTTTAGTTTTCTTTGAATATAATAATTTGTATTGTACCTAATCTTAGGAAAATCAATGTGTGTATTACTATATATTTTGTAAATTGGCTGAAAGACCTCGGTTGATGGCCTGTTGATGCTTTAGTGTCAATAAAGTATACTTCTCTCTCTAAGAATATAAAAAATATAAAAATATATTGCCAATTGAATATTCCTCTTGTATGAATAGTTTTTGTTTTATTTGCGCATGTTCTTCAACTAAATAAAACATAAAATATCTATCTAGTGTTTATATTATTTCATGTAAAAATACCAGTTTTGTCCTGTAATAATTGCAGATTAATAAAAATGAGTATAAAATTGAATCGGCCATTTCAAAAACCTCATAGATCACACAATAAGAGTTTTTTTAGGAATCAATAAAAGCTATTTCATGTACCAACAAAGGACTTTTTTACTCTAAATTTAGTACATATTTGAGTTGCAAAAAATTAAAATATTGAATAACCTACAATTATAAATAATAATAATGAAAGAAGCCTGAAAAACTGATCATGACTTTAGCAAGAAATAGGGTAAGTGGAACATAATTTAACATAGTAATCATTTTTTTATTGCTTATTGAAAATTACACTTAAAAATTAACTTATTAAAATTTCACATGTATTAATTTGTCATGTTATAATATCTATAAGGTGCGTACCTAAACAATTTATTTTTATTATTTAAAGTAAAAGGAATGTCTTTTGACTTACATATGATTTATACCCAGAATACGCATATACCTTAAAGAAATGATTTAAAAAAAACATGTTGAAAAAATGTGACTTAAGAGGTTTTACTTATATATTAAATACTTTATTTTTTTTTGTTATTAAAAATAAATAAATAACACCACGAATTTCACAGTTTCATAATTCGCGCAAGGCGACGCGCGCATTGGTAACCAGTGACGTCATCAAACTCGGCTGACACTTTTCAGCTTTTAATCAATCCTATTCTCAATCTATCATCCTTGCATCATACGTCGGTCTTTGGTACAGCGAACGTCTTCAGGACGTTTGAGGGACGTACGATTCAGGTCGGTTTTAGGTCTGAACCTAGGTAGTAGTCAAAAATAAATATTTCCAGATGTAGAGGTTATATAATATATCAATAGGAATTTACATTATTTGAGGAACTTGTTCTTTGGTTTTCTCAGACTTGCCCCTATTGATTTCAATTCTTATTTGATGTGGCACTAATTCTCTCTGAAGATCTTTTCAGCCAGCTCTGTGTGGAGGCTTCAGTGAATTTATGATCCTTTGAGATGCTAGCTTTTTGCGCAGCACCTTGAAAAAAACACGTATGAAAATTGGTAGTAGTTCCTCATCGAATTTTAGTGTTTCCAACCAAACAATGATATATCACGCATAATACCAAGTTTATTCCAATTACACAGGAAAAATGCTATTATAATACCTCAAGAGCATGAATAACTAGCAAAATAATGTCATCATAGTTTTCAAAAGCTCGTTTTTTGGTAAGTAACAACGTGCTTAAGAGAGTTGTGATCAAATAGTCATTTATCAATGTTTGAGGGATATGCGGACAGAATTTTTCACAGGATAGTGACATAAGTGTTAACTATCCCTGAAAACTATTCACGTGTTTCATATGAATTCAGTGAAATATGGGTGAAATTAATATTGTACTCAATAATGAACTTATCTATTACAATATTGGATAATGTTGAAACTATATTGCTTGGCAAGATTATTAGTTATCAACAGGGTTAAAACAAGTTTCACAAAATCATAGCTACTTCTCCCGCCGTATTTACATAGTTCGTTGATCTGAAAATAAAGGTTTAAAATTAAAGTATTTCTATACTGGAGATTTATTTCAGGTTGAAAAATACCAGAACTATTCAATCAGACCTATCCGTTACTTTTTTTGTTTTGAAGAAAATAGTTAACACAAAAAATTTGGATAATATTGGTTACTTGACTGTTGAATTGGTGAAACTTGCAGATAAATCATTTTCGTTCTTCATAAGTTAATCTCATCTCAACTTCATCAAATGTGTCAATAGGAAAATGTATATCTGGATATTTGAGAAATATGGAAGTATTTTCTTCATTCCCCTTCCCACTTGAAACATAGGTTTTCATAATTTCTTTGGTACTCTGAATTTCACTCAGTACCTCAGCAACTAAACTTCGCAGCATATGGTTCTGAGATATAACTTTTTTCAGAGACTTGTCTGAAAAAGGAGAATACCTGATGATTTGTATGGGAAATATTTGATTGTATTTTTCAGGCATACAAAAATGCCACATTAAATTCAGTTTCATGTGGACCATTTCATTAAATTACCTTCGGTTCCTTTCATTCAACAATGGTTGCATCCTCCTATAGTTGATTGTGTACCTGAAATGGAGTTTATAAGAAGACATGTCAAGTTTCATTAGTCAATGAATGCTAAATTGTTGAAAGTATTCCCATAATTCATAGATGTGTCGCAAATAAAATGTAAGGGTGAGAACCAAAATGCTATGAGCTCTGTGAAAATTAGTTCGTATATGGATAATTTGTGTTGTTTGAACACAAAACTATCTAGGTGAATTCAATGTCACTGGTGTACACCAATAGAAATGCCTTCCACAATGCCTATTGAATAGTAATTTGAAATAAATCTACCTTTGGGAGACCCAAGGAATGATGGTGAATTTTCATTTTTAGGCTCATTGATAATATACAGACAATCTAGAACAAAAATAGTATATTGTTTGTATACAAAAGGAGTCAGTCACTCTTAATCTGAATTAAACATGCAATTATCTCTTCAGTCCAAGAATAAACAGACAAAGTTGGAAATAAGCCTTATCTTAGGATTTGAAGTATAGTGTATCAGAAACAATTGAGAAAAATTACATTGAAATGTAATTTTTTGAATGTATTGGAGAAAATTGCATCATACTTGACATGAAATGAAGTTCATTCCATTTCAATTCAGATTTTAAATATGTTCATGTGTACTTCCACCTTTTAAATTTCAAATAGCAAGGAGGGTCGAGTGATACAACATTGAAGACCTTTCCATTTTCTTTCCAATGTTTTCCCTTCAAATAATTCTCATAGACATCAATATGTGATTTATTGAACTATCAAAAATGTTTATACATTTTATACATTAGGAATTGAAAAAATACGACTGTTGAACTAAAAAAGCCAAAGTCTTGATCCGTGATCATCTCAGCAAATATTCAGAATGCTCCCCCTGTCCCTTTTGATGATATAACAGTTTATTTTGAAAATCCTTACATTGTCGAATGATTCTGAGGTGAAACAATTAATTTTGAAGGTCTTCAAAACCACCTTGTAAATCGTGACTCCAGAACCACTTGAAAAAATTAGAAAAACATTTAGATGTGTCAATTGATTTCCCTTGCTATTATGGAATTTCGGAATTGATCCCCCAGTATAATCCTCTTTGGAGATTTACGATCAAATCATGTCAAAGAAAATTAGATTTGCTATCATTAAATAATTTTGGATGAATATATTCATCTGGCTAGATGAAAAAAATACAGAAGGTGTGCATTTACGATGACAGCACTGACCTCTATTTCTTTCAACTAGTATACCACTTGTTTGTGTTTTATCAACTGGAGTCCTACTCCTTGAAGGAGTGCTTTCTACTTTTATTATTTTACTGCTATCTGCGTGATCTGAAACTAATTTAAAAAACCACTAATTCGTGATGACCCTCTGCATTTCTTACCGACTGTTTTGGAGATAGTCTTTTGAATTTTTGGGGGAAGTGGAAGAACAGATTCATCATCTGATGGTGGATGGCGTTTCCTTGCCCTTTTTTTTCGTGCTTCAAATCCTTCAGATGCTAAATTTAAATCACTGGTGTCCTCTGCCTTTCTTGCTTTATACCTGGCACTCATATAATCATCTGAAATTTGCATTTTTCCAATGAATACCTCGATTAAAACTGGAAAACTTAATAACAACAAAATTATCATGTTTTTTATACTTTCTACAGCCAACATTGATTTTTAGCCAAATTTTATAATGTACAATAAGATATTTTCTATTCCAGTGTGTGCTCTGCTTCGACTAGTTACATTATCTGGTTGTAATAGGTTTTTGTATATGAAGTGGATACTTACCAAATGTGGTATTTTTGAATAATACAATATGGAATGATGGCCAGCACGTTTTGACTTTTTTTGATTTTCGAATGGCAGTGTGCAATTCCTCTTTCGAAAAAGGTGGCCAATAACACAAGTTTTCCATTATCCACCCTGTAGGCACTGCCTCCACAGAATTATCGGAAAACTTGATGACAGTCCAAGTTTTCACGTCAGAACTTATTGTTTAATAATGTGTAACGTTATATTTGGCCGCTATTTAAACTCAATTGGTATATTTAGATATCTACCGGACGGCGAGTAGCCAGTCCTTTTGTCATACCAACATGGTACGTCCCATGATGGACATCCTAAAAACGTCCTCAACAGGTCCCGGACGTTCAGACCTGAAATGGACTTCGATTGGACGTCCAGGGGACGTACTGTGCTATCTGGGGATTATACCGACAAAACCGAAGCACTCCAAATATAATTGTGAAATAGAGTTTCTATTTATAGTTATTGTTTCTGTTTTTCTGTTCGGACAGTGAATAGTCGCACGTACCGGTTAGGCAATTAACACTAGCCACATGTTTTCTTCTAGTTTTTGAACATTTAGTAAACTGGCTTCGCACATTGCGTTATCGTCTATGGGATAAGCGTGAATATCGCGAGACAACTTTTGATCTGTCGATAATTGCTTGCATCCCTGTAGATTTTCGATGGGTATATAAGTTAAAGAATCATCATCTCGCGGTAGGTATCTTTGAGAAAATTATAAAATATTGGAATAGAATAAAAGTGATATACCTAATGTGAATACTTGCAGTTCAATAAGTGGAATTTTGAGAACGAAAACAAGATCTTAATTTGTTTGATATGCTTCAAGATCAATTATTTCTAGGTATTGTGAAAATGTTGAATATTTTATTGGTAATGGTAAACTTTTTCTAACGGTATTCTCGGATATTTGTATAAGAGCTGTAATCAAATTTTCGGGTTCAATTATAGAAGTATGAATTATTTGAGTCTGTGCAAATGTTGATTAAAATATCGTTAATACTATATTCAAGGTACGCGTAACTCTTAGTTTCTCACAAATTTCGAAGAATTGTAATTTTGATTCGATTAAGGATATATCATTAGTAGCTTGTTAAATAGTGGTTTCGATTTTGGTTATATCTGAATTAAATATAAAGAAGGTTAAAATGTTTTTATTTTGTTTGTCTAGTAACTGAATGTTGGAATATTTTATTTTAGAATATCAATGATTTGGTTTTATATAGTTCGAAGAATCTTAGAAATTCCTCTTCGGCAACATTCCAGTCGATCTGTATCTGTAGAGAAGGGAGGGTGAGTGTAGGCTCACAGCAATTAGGCCACATGTGACCCATTGTACATCCTCCCGAGGAGTTATCCTCCTAGGTCATTGTCCATCCTGTCCTTCTCAGGAAAGTGGACAGGTCACTAGCAGACATCTCCTTTATATCGGCAGGAGTAGGCCAAGACTCACCGAAAACACACTCTCTTGTCGACGATAACTCCGGACACTCACATAAGACATGCCTGACAGTTTCATCTTCCTGTTCACACATCCTGCATAGATGTGTGCCAACAGCCCCATACTATGGAAGTGCTTCCTTAGTTGACAGTGGCCAGTCATAAATCCTACTGTAAACGTAGGTTTTTCCGGGTCATTGCCAAATAATTCTTCGGCGCCCAGGGTTATCCTGGCAAGACTGCATCCTTTGATTCCATCCCATCTCTTGAGGGATTGAGCATGGGTGTAGCGTTTGGCTAGTTCCGCAATTGTCAAAGTCGATAGGGTGGCACTCTAGTACTAGCCCCGATATAAAGACTTTGTCTGTTAAAGGCTAATAGGGCTTGTCCACTATCAGTGCAGATTGTTATGTTTTTGTCAGAAATTCCTTTTCTGGTCAGTTCTTTTGTGGCTCATGACTGTATAGCCTATAAAGTTAAGAGTTTTCTTCCATGTTTTCATTTATAAAATGCTTCAAGTTCGGTGTCATCTGGGTGACAAGTGACACCATCTACGAAAATAAAGTTAACACTAGATCATTATAGTTTATTTAATACTAAATAAAATACAAAAATAAAACTGAAACATGGTGTCAGGTGTGAAAATATTTTAAAAAGAAAACTTTACACGGTATAAACAGCTAACCAGCTGTTTAGGGATTTATAATTCGGCCGACATAACCTCTAAACACATGCTTGAGGTTGATATAAAAAAAAAAGAGAAGCTAATAATAAGTCATTGATAACAACTTCAAGCCACCAAGTCCATTATTTGATGGAAGTAACAATCCGCAGGACAACTGGAAACTGTGAAAGCAAAAGTTTCAAATATACCTCACTGCGACCAACAAACTGTCTGCATCAAAAGAAATAAAAATAGCTACCTTTTTGAGTTGTTTAGGGAATGAAGGAATAGATAATATACTTATACAACTCTTCCACTTAAGACCAACATTCCACATTGGAAAAGTTATTGAAAGCCTTTGATAACTATTCTCTTCCAAAGAAAATTATTCCTATGGAAAGCTTCAAGTTTTACACCATGGTACAGTAATAAAATCAGACAATTGATCAATTCTTGACGGAATTAAAAAAGCAAGCAAAATTATATGATTTTTTTTGTATTGAAAATAATTGTGATGAGTCGTTTGAAAAACGTATGATGAGAGATAGATTAATAGTAGGCATCCGTTCTCTCTCGAGAGAGTCAACTAAGAGAGCCAGGCATAACAATAAAAAAAATAATAGACTATTGCAAGAGTATAGAACTGAGCAAAATACACGCGAAAATGTTGAACAAAGAAGAAGAGGTGAATTATGTGAAGAGTGCGAAAATTAAATGTAGGAAGTGCCTTTATGAACATCGTGTAGGAAAATGCCCAGCGAGTGATAAACGGTGCAATATTTGCAAGAGAACAGGATATTTCTCCAAAGCATGTTTCTTCAAAAAGGCAGATCAAGGTGAGAAATCAGTCAGAACCTCAAGAGACATAGACACACAAGAAAAAATAGATCATAATAAAAAGGTGAGAAGTTTATAATATGAGGATGTGGAGACAGAAGGTATTTAATGTATATGTAAATGAATGTAATGGAAGTAACCGTTTATTATCATTTTGGTATGAAACAATTATTGTTCAAAGCACTGAAGTTAAATTTAAACTGGACTCTGGTTCAGACAAGCATTTTGCCAAAAAGAACATATGGAACTATATTATTAAAGAAAAATCTGGAAAAATCAAATGCAACTATAGTTTCCTATGAAAATCTCAAATTTAAGCCATTAGGTGAAGTGATTTCACCATGCCTTTATTAAGATGTTTTTTTTAAATATAAAATTCATCATTGTAGATTGTAATTCTGAACCGTTGTTAGGATTAGATGATTGTCTTAACCTTAACTTGATAAAACGAGTAGACTATTTACCATCAGCAAAAACTAAAAATGAAAGTTTTTGAGGGTTTGGGGAATGCAACATAAAATTGCAAGAAGATGCGATACCTGTAGTACAGTATGTAAGAAAAATTCCTCTTTCATTGCATAATATATTGAAAGAAAATGTAACCAAAATGGAACATCAAAATATAATCGAAAATGTAGATTATCCAACTGACTGGATAAACAGTCTAATGATTGTGCATGTTACGGTTTGGAAGCAGTTATTAAAAATATTGTCGATGAATAACCAAAAGCTTACCTTGGAGGAGAAAAAAAAAACGAGATAACTTCTATTGTTTCAATATTTATCGAAACTTGAGAAAACAGAATAATAACAATTTTCGTGTGTTTGTTTCAAAGTAAGGAATAATCTCTATTGTGTACAATCTGATTTTCTTGGATTTTGAAAACATTTCACTGCTTGACACATAATATTTTTACCACTAAAAATTTCATAACAATTTATGTTATACGCCTGTGCAGTGAGATTGTTTTTGGGATGAGTTGTCACGATTGACATATTGACAGTTCTAACTAATCAGCTGTATTCGAACCGTTTTTTTGATTGTTTATTGTTTGGTCATTTTGATATTTGATGTTCTATTAATTGAGATTTGCACTTTGCAGTTGAGGCTCTCAGAGCAAAAGTGGCCTAAACCACAAATTCAGAAAAA
>CAJUYG010001568.1:62532-88239 GCA_910591675.1 Galerucella calmariensis | reverse complement strand
TTTATATATTTTCACCTACGAGGTGTAATGAAAAATAAAGTGATTAGGAATATTATATTGTTTGTTCCGGCGTAGTACATTGCGGTCAGTGTATGCGTTTGTGTTTGGATTACTGTGGTCAGTTTTCCAGGGGTCGTACTGTGGTTTGCACGGGCTAGTGACATTGCGGTCAGTGTGCTAGTTTTCATACTGCTATGGCACAGGAATGGTTAGTTATTGTTCCTGTTGTTATAGTTAGTGTTGTTGCCCTGTTGTTTATCGATCGATAGGGACACTGCGGTCAGTGTCAACGGAATGGAGAATTAATATTTGGTCAGTTCTTTGCCATGGAAATTAAACCAATAAGATCTTGACATGAATCAACTTTATTTTCTTTATTTTCTTTATGTTCTTTATTTTCTTTATTTTCTTCATTTTGTTTATTTTGTTGTTTTCTGGCTAAATGTCACTGAGAGAGATAATAGTGTTAACTATTTACCAATGTCAATTTTTAATTACTTCCTTACATTTAATTTAGAAATACTTTTGGTAGACTTGATTGCTCATCCGTTTCTCTTTAATTTCAGGTACGACATCTCATACATATCTGCCTCACGCCTAGTAATTAAGTATTTTTATTATTATTATTCAATATTTTATTCACCTTTTGATAGTTTTTTTTTATATTTTTCTGTATTATTCAAGTATATATATATATATATATTTTTTTTATTATTCAATATTATTTATTTTATTTACTTCTTTTTAATTAAACTATCTGTACATCTATATATAGAATAAATAATTTAAATTATCTATTTACACTCATCCTGTTTAAAAAAAATTAAAATGTTTGCGTTGTCCCTAATTAAATGTTTGGGTATTCTTGCATAGTGTAATGGAAGTTCAGGATATCGATAATAATTGAGTAACTATTATAAAAGTAAAACTCAAGAGACCGATTTCCTTACATGTTTATTTCCAATCGAAGTAGAATAGAATGAATGCAATTTATTAATAATAATGTCGTCAAAGCAATTCATATATTTTAATAGACAAAACAATAAGTATAATCTGCAAGCTAGTTAGAAGCAGCGATTTCTATGTAATTTGAAATTACTAATACATTTGGTTCAACTGTTGCGTAATAGTATATTACGTAACGTGTGTGGAAAGAAGCATTTTAGGCACGAATGGAAAAGTTACGTACTATGCCGCGTAGCGGCGAGTGCGTAATTCCGTGAGTGCGTAAAATGCTTTACAACACGAGTTACGTACTATACTTTACCCACGACCTACTTGTACTTGTATTTTTTATAAGAAGCATAAGAAATAACAGTTACATAATTAGAGGTGCTATTACTCTATTATCAATGAAATAAGCACATTAAAGAACTAACGTTTAATCTTTATTATTTATATTGTTTATAATCGAAAGTCCATTTTTCAATTATAATCAATACATATACTTAGCCCTTTGGGCTTTTCATAGATAAACATGGCCGTATTGAATGTTTTCAAATAGTAAATTTTGAATAAAATGGTGACGTCTATTGACAGTTGCTAAGATGCTGCTAGGGAAGTCGTGCGATTTACTTTACAGCTGTGCGTTTTTTTACAGTGCGTAAGAGACGTCATTACATTGATACCGACTGTGTGTTATTGACTGATTGCAGGGGGGGTCGTAGGTAAAAACTATTATTGAACTCTAATGAAAACAAAAGACGTTACAATGGCTTTGACTTAAATAAAATGGATCCACTTTAGCGTGTCGAGACATAACATTAATTATAACATTGGTTTTACCACAATTTAAACATCTGAGAGATGGAGGGAATAAGTCACCATGTTTCTTAAATTCTACATTTTTAAACTCTTCAAATATGGTATTTTCAACGTCTAGACATGTTTTTTGCTTAACTATTTTCATATTAAGTATCAACATATAAGTGTTAATGATCTGTCAAACAACATTGTTTTAAGTGTTATCGCTGGACCTTTTTTGAAGGGTCACTTGTGAATTATCAACAACTATTTATATGAAAGATATAGTGTGAACATGATAAATTACATATTATATTGCTTCAAGAAATCAGTGTATTATTCAAACTATGATTGTACCTGTAAAATGTGTTTTCCGTGCTTCAATAGCAAACATGTGAAGGAAGATTGGGGTGAGAAACATGCATTACGAGGTGGTAATGACGGCCATTCTCAAAAGTAGGAAGAGGGGGAGGAACCATGAGAAAGTATAAAAGACTTTATAATGAGGATGATGGTAGTTTTGTTAGTTGTTTTTTCTTTTTTATTACCTATTCAGTACACCTTCTGGAATTTTAATTTCTCAAGTTGAGTTAAAAAAACTGATTATAATGGGTGAAGTTAAAATCATCTGTACTTTTTATTTTTATACAACTATCCGAAGTTTTGTATGCATAGGTATAGGTGAAGAAAATGTATACATAAGGGGATAAAGTATTTATCTCCTTAACGTACTCAACAAGGGCGTAAAAATTTGGCAACCTTCCCATGGAAAATAGTCGATCATAAACCAAAAAGCAATAAAATTAATAGCACTTCTATTATGGAATATTTAAAATTGAGACTCTTTTCTATGGTAATTATTTTTAATAAAAATGAACTTTTCAGTTATTAGTTTAATATTTGTCCCACTCTAACTTAGTTAAACAGCATTAATTTTTCATAATTTCATTGCAAAACACTCGAAATGCTTTTATATTTAGAACAAGCATAATTTTATATCCACGTTTCTACAACCTACTGACCTTATGAGTTACATATTATTTTTTTTACCTACTACATTGTTTTAATAAATTTATTTTCATTACTTTTTTATTTCAAATGTGGTTTAATAATTTCAGAATGGAATTTTATTATAAATCTGAAACGTATGAATTTTTAAAATTGATGTTAATCAAAATCTAGAAATTTTGATGTAGTTGCATAAATCTCTGGATATTTTTAATATTTATGAATTTTACTCCAAAGCTCATCCATATCTCAAATGTGGTTTAATGAAATCCAAACTAATGGTTCAATAAAACTCAAAGTCCAAACCACAATAAATTTTATTATAGTCCCCAAAAACGACACATATGATGCTACTAGTTTCGGTACATTATTACCATCATCAGGCTACAATAGTATTAGCATACTGAGAATTTCTAACTTTTGGCAACAACCCGACTTTCCTTGTATTGTATGTTTCACACAGGTAACTACAATTTTAATTTTGACTACCTACTAATATAACTTGTTATTATTAAACCTTTATTTGAAAACAATTTCATGTCCTTTTTGTATTCTCAGTTTTATATTTCAACAATTTCTCAAATGTAATTTTAACAATCGTAATATTCGCAATTTGTACTCTCAATTATATCACCTTTCATATCACATTAAAAGCTATAGTTCTGGTTTTAATAATTCTAACATAATTTCATAAGATCTTTGTTTATTAAATGTACCATTTCATTCTATTGTAGCCTGATAATGGCAATAATTTACCGAAACTAGTAGCATCATATGTGTCCTTTTTTGGGACTATAATGAAATTTATTGTGGTTTGGACTTTGAGTTTTATTGAACCATTAGTTTGGATTTATGAATTTTATCTAGTTGCATAAATCCCCTTTAAGGATGGTATATAAAGACATCTAATTCCTCTCTGCTCTGCTATTAGTTAGACTTCAACTTTTTTCATTACCTACTTTTAATTTAAGGATGGCGGGCGATATAAATTTCTTCTGTGAGGACCGGCTGGCGATGACTGAGCGGGAATTGACCGATCAGTACAAAATAAATAAAAATTCAACTGAGCAGATTCAATTGACGTATGATCTGCTCAATGAGAAGAAATATGATAGCAACAAGGATATTGCCAGGTACGTTTTCAATTCTGTAACGTTGTGAAATATAAAATTTAATTTTATCAAATAATATTGCTAATGAGGGTTTTAATTCTTCACAGGCTGTCTTTCTTAAATGAGAACTGTGCCATTCTAAACGTGAAGCAGCGAGAGATGTACAGAGATATAATTTCGGATCAGGGTAAAAATATTTCTTTACTAGAAAATAGTATTATACTCGAAGAATTGAACCAATTGTTTGGGGAACATAACCCTTTTAGAAAAAAGGTCAAATCGAGAGATTCCGATCTATATCTTTTGGAAGGGGATGATGGTGATTTAATGCAGGAGAAGGAAACTTTAAGAATCACAAATAGAAGATTGAGAAGAAAGATAAAACAATTACAAAGTAAATTAGACTTGTTGAGTAAATATTTTTAGATTTTTTTCTTTCTTTCAATCTATTTGCGATTTTTTTAATTACTTATAGATAGGTGTTAATATTAAATTTTTTTTTATTAGTGAACCATTTTACCTATTTAAAGCACGCCTCAGCGTGTTTAAATCGAACTTTTTAGCACGCGCGTGTTTTAAAGTTACCGTGGCAACATCAACAACTCGAGAAACGAAGTCTAAATCTATGGTCTAAATCATGTCTAAATGTCAATTTTTTTATTATTGATCTGACAGGAGTAGTTTGTAACGTCAAAACTTTTATTCGAACGATATTTAACAATGTCAAATTTATAAATTAAAATGGAAAGTGCCGTTGGTATTGTTTGAAATATTAATATTTCCATTTTTCAAATCTTAGGAAATGGTATTTAAATTAATACTATTGACATTCACAGAACTCAATAAGGTTGAGCTTCCATCAAAATACAAATTAGTTTATGTTTTTCTCATTTCCATGACAACGCAAGGTGTACATCATATACGTCACGAATTCAACCATTTGACATTTAGTTTCCACGTTTCCATCTATGATTTCCATTTCTTGTTGTTGTAGTAGTTATAGACCGGTATTTATAATTTCAAAGTGCACCAATAAAAAAAAATATCGTAAAGTATTCGTGGATAACTGGTCTTTAAAACACTTGCTCTATTTCGAGCAAAAATCGCGCGTGTTTTAAAGATCTTAATATCCACTTATACTTTGATATACTATTTTTTTTGGTTTTTAATAAGTAGGTGTATAGTTTTAAGTTCCATCAATTTTCGTTTGTTTTGTTTTTCAATGAGTACCTACATAGTTTTTAGTTTTCAAAATATTTAAAGGGTTTTTTATATTCTTTCAACATAAAATTTATGAATTCTTAACATTAGTCACATATCCAGTAGGTGGTGTGAATTTTCTTACAATACAATTTTGGTTTAATCGTATTACTTTCGTTGATTATTATTTTTGTTATTAATACAACTGATATTTATTGTAATATCGGTTTTATATTTTTTAAAATTTAAAACAATTAATCGAATATCCATTAGTGTTTATTTCCAGTTAACTACACTTTGGGTTTAATCAATAAATAATTCAGTAATAAAAAATCTTTCATTTCCACTCCTTCTGCCTTTTCACGTTGGACATACTTGATGAGGGACTTTCTAACACATTCAAGTATCAACAATGATCTTTGCTTCCTTCAATTCCTCAATAATGGAATTTATTTCGTTTGAATGTCCATTTTTTTATATTTTTCCAGTCTACTACCATCGATTTGTTTATCAGGTTTATAATGTCTTCTATAGGCATTTGTTTTCACAACAATTTTCTTGTAATTATTTTCATTTTCGGCTGTGGAATTATCGGGATATTTCCCTTGTATCTTTTATTTTTCAAGATTATGTCAGCACCGTCTAGTTTAATTCCAGAATCACCAATGAAACATTTTTCATTAGTATCATCAAACCCTATTCCATATTTGTGGTCAAATTTCTTATTATGATTGTCACTTATCATGATGTATTTTCTCGGTAGCGTATCATATATTGTTCTAAATAGTCTTGCACTGATTGTCAGTGAATCGATGACTACTTGCTGAAGGTACATCAATTTGTTGTTGTTTTTGGTTATTCTCCTCATCATCATTTTGAACTTGTTGATTTATATCGTCGAAGTAAATATTTTCAAGTTTGGCTTTTTTCAAGTCACTTGTATCATCATAGTCGTTTTGTTCTCCTTCTGGCATGAATTGCGACAGTTTGATTTGCATCAGAAGATGTTGGAGTTTGATTGTTCTTTTGAGAACTATCTAATTTGTTTTCAATATTTCTTAAATATTTGGTAATGGGATTGAACATATCTTCCTGATCGACTTCACCTTGTTTTAATTGCACTAATCCTGAAGATTATGTGGGGAATGGGAAACAATACCAGCGTGGTTCAAACAGAACTGGCTGGTATCTCAATTGCCAGAAAAGAACTAACCAGAATAGGAATTTATGGCAAAAACATAACAATCTGCATTGATAGTAGACAAGCCCTATTAGCCTTGAACAGACAACGTGTTATATCGAGGCTAGTACTAGTGCCACCAAGATTTAGCTAACGCCTCAGCAGATAACAGTATTATCCTGAAGTGGGTTAAAGGGCACGACAGGAGTAAGGGAAATCGCATTGCCGATTCTTCAGCCAGGGAAGCCGCTGGACTAAAAATTCTAGGACCCAGTGACACCTACGGCCTAACGACTTCGACAATTTCGGAACTAGCCAAACTTTACACCCATATGCTCAATCCCTTGAGAGATGGGATGGAATCAAAGGATGCAGTCTTGCGAGTATCACCCTGGGCGACCCTGGGAAGCTGGCGCCTAATAAATATTTGCGAGGACCAGGAAAAACCTTCGTTTAACAGTAGGATTTTTGACTGGCCACTGTCAACTAAGGAAACACCTCCATACTATGGGGCTAGTGGACACACCTCTAGGCAGGATGTGTGAACAGGGAGATGATACTGTCAGGCATGTCTTATGCGAGTGTCCGGAGTTATCGTCAATAAGAGAGTGTGTGTTCGGTGAGTCTTAGCCTACACCTGCCGATATGAAGGAGATGTCTCCTAGTGACCTGTCCACCTTCCTGAGAAGGACAGGATGGACGATGACCTAGGATGATGAGTGAAGTTGTCAATCTGACAGTTATAAAGAATGTCGTTTCCAAGATTTGGAAACAAAAATGATTATTCAATCGACCAATTGATAGAGGATAATACTCCTCAAAGTACCAAAAATAATAAAAAATATATTTGGAAATTCTCCTTGGATTTTTGCATAAAAAATTATCTTACCGAATATATTTTGCCATAACTTCCTCAAGCGTGTTGCTTTAAGGTAACAACCCGACCCCGACCAAGCAACACGCTTTCGGAATATATGACAAAATTATCGCAAATTATCAATGTCCTTGGTATATTATAGCTGATAAGATCCCGCTTCATATGGGATTTTTAATACAGGAGCGTAATATTCGATAGAATTTAAAGCACTCGTGGTATTACCTTCGATTATATAACTCATGGTTTAATGAACCAATACAATCCTTGAATATCCCTTAGTTACGACGTATTAATAAGTGAATGTACCTCTTGACGACGTGATATAATCGTTTTGGTGTTTCACCTCCTGCCATATTGTGATCATTTCCATAGTAACGGGCAAACTCAATGAAATGTCAGTTAATTCTTCAAAATTATAATAATTGTACCTTCAATATAAGTGATGCTTCGCCAAATACGTCTCGTTACCCGATGAATAATCGAATATTGTCTATGCTCCTGTGATATTATAACTGATCATATTTCCACGCTGTTTGGTTGGATCTTCGTTTAAATGATTGCGTAAGCCATTGGGTACCGGACACTTGTAAGTGACATTTTTATTTGACGTTAAAAATTTGCTGTCAGTTGACCTGTTTATTAAGGATATTTAAATAATATTTGCTTAACATTTTGCCAAATAGTTTAAAAAATAATCACGCCGAATTACATCCGAGGTTATTATTTTTTTTAATAATTTTAACTAGATTAGCACTCGTCTTTATTACTATTAGGAAATCTCACTCGTGGACCTCGTCCACTGGTGAGATTTCCATAGCAACAATGATTCGACGTGCATCTAGTTGAAATTATCAAAGGTAATACCACGAGTGCTTCAAATTTTATCGATAATTTTTTCTTTTTCACGAAAACTTGTTTATTTGGCAAAAATATGAAAACAAACCGATTGATAAAATCACGAGTCCGTTAGGACGAGGGATTTTATCTACATTCGGTTTTTTTGAATGTTTTTGCCTCAAATAAACAAGTTTGAGTGATGAAAATAAAAAATTATGTGATAAAATTTGAAGAGCGAGTTGTATTTGGGAAGATTATTTTTTTCATAAATTTAAAATTTTGTATTACCTGAATGTTTAATATTCTCTTGGCACTCAATCGGTTTGTGTTCATTTTTCAATAAACTTCGAAGCACTTTTAGTTGTCAATAATGACAAATTCAAAGTAAAATTTTGACGTTTCGATGTAAACAAGGTTTTATCGATGAGGAAGCAGAATTATCAGTATAATACCGAATGATTGGCTAGAATAATGTATTGCTATTGGTTAAAACCACCAAAATGTCAGATTTTGACAAGTGAAAAAAATAATCAAAAATATACCACTACTTGTCTAATTACTGTTGATTATTGAAAGAAAATTGCCACATCAGATTTAAATGCAATCAGAACAGAGTGAACCAAAGAGAACATACAATGTTTAATATTTATTCATCCATGTTAATTTGTAATCTGTGACGTAGGTACTACATTTTCATAAATAAAAAATTAGTGTCCGTCACATGAAGATAGGTACACATGATTTTAAATCGACTGTAACTGACTTTTATTAGAATCTTTTATTACGAAATAAGGCAGAAAGAGAGAAGTCGACCTAAAAATGCTGTCGACTAAAAAGTCCAGCCAGTGGAAAATATACTATTAGCTATTGTTGAAAGCGAGGATGGTTGAATGTTCCATTTGAAATTTAAAGTGGTTTCATTCAATCAACGCTTTTCTACTCACTACAGTTTTAAAGACGGGAATCTAGAATCTGTTTTCATAAAACTACAAAATATTTTGACAATAATCTCTTAGGTCAAGTTAACATTATAATAGTATATTACGTAACGTGTGTGTTAAGAAGCATTTCTGTGAGTGCGTAAAATGCTTTACAACACGAGTTACATACTATACTTTACCTACGACCTACTTGTACTTGTATTTATAATCTTATTATTAATAATACTTGAACAACATCAACAATAAACATATTTTTAATAATTTTATTGTATAACATTCAATTCCATAATATTAGTTATTAAAATAATTGTTTATAGTATAGTACAGTTATTGAACACAAATGGTAAATCGCTTCTTTTGCTTGTTAAAGCATAAGAAACAACATTTACATTATTAGAGGCGCTTGGTAAAATTTAATTTTCATCTCTACCTGCTATATAGCGAATGCTATTTTAGATGCATTGTTTGTTTGATTATTTAGGGTATTATCCACATAGCCCTTAGCTACGGTCGATGACTGCCATCCGCCGTGTCTTTTTAAATCTAATAGATCGCCACCCGCGTCAACAATAATAGTCGCAGATGAAGTATCAAGCGATTTGTTTTGGTACGTTCCCTAGTTTATTAATACCAACACACTACCCGGTACATTTTCCGTTTATATAGTTTAGAAAAGAATGTAGCCTTATTTACGGCAGAGCGTCTATTGACAGTTCTGTTGCTAAGATGTTGCTAGGGAAGCCGTGCGATTTACTTTACAGCTGTGCGTTTTTTTACCGTGCGTAATAGACATCATTACATTGATTACCGACTGTGTGTTATGGACTGATTACGGGGGGGTCATAGGTAAAAATAGTACATGAAATCCATTCAATAGCTTTCTCTTTCTGAGCAATTCAAGTACCAATTTACGAACTGTTAAAAAGGCAAAGATATAATAAAAAATAAGTAGTGGTGTACCTCAGGGTTCAGACTTAGGTCCAATACTTTTTTTGGTATTTATTAATGATGTCACTGACCTACGAATTGATGGTAAATTCACTTTAATTGCGGATGATACCAGTGTAACCTGAAGTAGTTCAGATACAAGGGCGTCGCCAGCCGATGGCGCAGGGGGGAGGGGCAAGTTGACTTCACCTACTACAATTCATACTTTTCTCATTCTCTATGAATGAGAAAAGTAGGTATGAATTGTAGGTTAAGTCGACAGCACATAAAGCTTTTCACTTGTACTACGAGCCTTACATCTACAGCGATTGTAATAACAACAGTATCTTAGTACTATATACATATTATATTCTGTGACAGACCATTGAGGCGATTTTCACTCATAGTGCTTCTTAGCCAGGTTTTTAGTCTCCTGAGGCTGCTAAACTATCGCTCTACCGTACACGTCGTGCATGGAAGAGTGATCAAAATTTTCAACGCTTTTTACGTGTCGGAAAAGAAGGTTTTTGCTTCTTTTAGGATATCAACAACGGTTTGATATGTTGAGTTTGGTTTATTATGCCAGAATTGCTGCCAAAGCTCGACTTCAATATTTATGTTTGGTAAATTATAAAACTGACCGATAGTTTCATAAGTTTCTGTGAGATTTTCGACTGACATCGTTTGCATTTGTGCGGGGTGTAATTTAGATAAAGCAAATGATGGAGTATTTTCTTCAGCAAAGCGTGTTTCAAGCGATGTAATAACGGAGTCCAAGTATGATATTATTTGATATTATATGATCTTTTCCAGAATTCTGAAGGGCTTTCTGCTTCGATGACGTTGTTTCCCAACAGTGCGCGGCATTGAAGTGATATCCTCCTCCAGGCCGACTTTCTCCGCAACAACAGTAGCATCCTTTATAATTTAATCTGTGACTCTCTCGGGATTATCACGGTGGCTTTTAAGCAATTGCAAAATGCGTTTGACGTGTTGCGAGGCCTCAACCACATCCAAAGCTATGGATTGGAGTGCGTTGACAACAGGTTCCAACAAAGCAGAGTATTTAGCTATCAAAGTAATACAAAGTATAAACGAAATTTTGAAAGCAGCCGCATGGAGTTGAAAGGCATTTTTTCGAGTCGCACTGTTTCCTTCACACGATAAGTTTTCTAAGGCTTCCAATATAACAGGAAAATTCCCCTCAAATACTCTGATAGTTTTATGTTTCTCACTCCATCTTGTTTCGAAGAGCCTGGCAATATTAGGTACCAATTTTCTTCTCAAAACAGATTCCCGCACAAAACAAACGTAAAAGCGGGCAGTGGCAATGCTAACGCACGAATAAATGACAGACAGACGCTAAAACAAAGGCGGCTGTGCGGGGGGCGCGGGCGCCGCGCGTTTACATGTTGCTTCCCCACTCCCACTCCCCCTCTTCCGCTTCTACGATAGAGTAGAGCAGAGCGTAGTACGGAATATTAGGAGTGGAATTGGTGAATTCATTCGAGTTTCGACGTACGGGAATAATTGTTCAAGGCTTGAACTTCAAGCAAATCAACTCAAAGACTTGAGACTTTGGTTGCATTATATTTGGCTCTTTCTTAGAATCTCTAGGGGGGGCAAATGCCCCTCCCTGCCCCCCCTTGGCGACGACCTTGTTCAGATATACGAGCTTTACATTCTACCATAAGCAAAGATCTCATTACTATTAAGTCCTGGTCTGACGCGAACGGGCTCTGTTAACACTGAGAAAACGTTTGTTCTTCTCTTCAAAGGAGTCTTACAACCTCTCAAACTCAACAATGACTTTATCCGATCTTCTAATTCGATCAAGTTTCTTGGTCTCCATATTGACGGCGCCCTTTGATGGTCTGTATATGTAGACACCTTGGCAAAAAAATTATCCTCTGCTTGTTTTGCCATTAAATATGTGTCTAAGCATCTTGATTCTTGTGTTTCTTGTATTTCTCATTGTTCGAATCTCATATTCGCTATGGTTTACCTTTCTGGGGGTCTTGTAGTTTGCAGCTCTTCGAATCTATTTTCAAATTACAAAAAAAGCTATTCGTTACATTCATGGTTTGAGTAGTAGAACGCATTGCGAATTCTATTTTAAAAAATACAAAATTTCAACTCTGCCCGCTATTTTTATTTTAGAATCCGTGTGTTGGTGTAACCTATTATTTATTTAAAATAATAAGGCAAGATAAATTGCAACGGCGACTCAATGTGGAGAGCACCTCAGGTGTGAATTCGGAGACCAAACTAATATCAGTTCAGGGAGTAGTCTTACCGGTTCGCGGGTAATCCTACTTTATTTAAGTTACTGAAGTTGATTAGATAATAGATGAAGTTAAAAAACCAAATGAATTTAATAAGTTGATAAATCAAGTTAAGGAATGTAATTAAAGTTAATCAAGAAAGGTAAGTGGGCGCCACCCTGAATAATATTAGTCGACTTGTTTTCACCTCACCACTCTCTATCAACAAACCTGGAAATGTTGGAAGGGAAGGAATATGAACAACGTTGTTAAATTTACAAGTTGTATAATGATTTTTAAACTAATATCACAGTGAATGAATGTTGTTTTACGTTGTTTACGTTGTTTGTTGTTTTACGTTGTTTTACTTTCCTTGGTTTCTTCGGACAGGTCCTAGGTATTTGAGGTTAATCCATGGAAATTTAATTCATAGTACTTCATGGAAAGCGACTTCGCATGGAAAGCTACTTCGTCAGAAATGTCCGGTACAAAGTGCATTCACATTGAATGCACTTTAAAAAAAAAGTTCCAGGTAAACCTCTCACAAGAAATTAAAATTTTAAACCTTATCGGTTCATGGTTCACAGGAGAAAAAAAGCTTATTTTCACTACTGGCTATTAAATATTGAACCATGCGATGAGCAATGGACATACGTTGCGTATCCCTTTCTTGTTCACATGCTCCGCTTCGAGAAAGAATTTACATATATTAGTAGTGTGTTCTTAATTTCTCTCTCTATAGGAGAGAAGAATTGAGATATTTGGCCAATATCAGTGTATACTGATCCTCAACAACGGAGGTTTTGCGTCGCACATTAAATGTAAAAATTTACCTTTCAGCGGTGATCGATGATACAGGTTCTCGACGAGAATCACATGATGGTAAGAAAAAAGGACTGGCTACTCGCCGTCTGGTAGATATTTAAATATTCCAATGGAGTTTGGATAGTGGTCAAATATAACGTTACATTTGGTTTGCAAACACTTTCACAATTCAACTGAGAGACCTATTCATAGTTACCCTACTATAAGAAAAAATTTCGATATTCCCTTAGCTATACCCACCTCTGACCTGGTAAAAAACTCCATCATATTCAATGCCAAAAAAATTATTCAATCAATTTCCATTAGAAATAAAAGTGGCAAATACATTTAAAAAGTTCCGGAGACAGCATTTCTGCTTGAAAGACCTTATTAATCTGTGGCAGAATTCTGCAATCTACCATAGAGTTTTGAGTACATTGGCATAATTCAATATTTAGTATAAAGTACAATATTAATATTGTATTATAATTATAAGCAAAGTTTTTCATTTTATTTATTTATTATTAAGATTTTATGGTTAATAAGCCAGTATGTTTGTTTTGTTTTTGTTGTTTATATTTTTTATATACTCGTATTTTCGGTTTGTCTATAAAATTGTAAGATTTTTTATGACAATAAAGCTTATCTCTCTCTAAGAAAAGTAATTTTGTACTCCTTATATATATTGTTTTCGAGCAAAAATAATTCACTTCGAGCCCTATTTAACACTTAAATAAGATTTATCTACTTTTAAATTTTACTGGAAAAATTCAACAAGTCTGTAATGGATTATTTCTTACCAAAAATATCGGATGCAATTTAACTTCAATTTAGATAAGAGTCATAAAACTTTTAAGCTCAACTTTAAACGTTTTTGATAAGAAGCAGATCCAGTTAGATAGTGATGCTATCAGCAACTTTATAGCAATTATTGAAGGTGGTGTTTATCGAAATTTGTGTGTGTTGAGACACCAACGTAAGTGTTTATTAAAATAAAACGAGTGGACTGTATAAAAACTTTCATCGACTTAAAACAATTCATTTTACTGTTACAACCACAGTATATGAACGAACCAGTATGTTATCTCGTGACGTCGCACTGCCGAGCTCCCTGTGACCTACAACGTCGTTCGGATGACTATATCATCCGGCGGCCAGTGCTGTGCTGCGATCCAACCAAAGTGCAAGTGGTGAATTTGCGAATAAAATTATTTATTACAGCTTATATTTTTACGGATTTTCGGTATTATTTTAATAGTTTATAAGCATTTTTTTGCAATGGATACCATTAAAAAGAAGAAATCGGGTAGTGTGTGTAGTTCGTGGATGTAACAATAAATATTATAATTGTGATGAAAATTTTTACCGTTTTCCAAAGGATTCAGAAAGGTGAGAAACTGTTTGTATTTTCATACGCAATGTATAATACTTTATTATTTGATCTTCATATTACGTTTATGAGCCTTAGTTCCATGCATTGATTTAATTTGTTGTTTTTGTTTCAGAGCTAAGTTTGGCTCGAAGCATGCGATACCAAAAATAGAAACTCTATACAATAGTAGTTTGTGTGGTGCTCATTTTGAACCAGATATGATTATGCAACATCATCAAAGAAGACTTCTTTTAAAAAAGGCTATTCCAATTCCAATTCCATACATGCAGCGTATGTGAGACGTATTCACAAGCGTATCAGAATTTAGACGATTCGTCTTTATACTGTTACCTTAGAGCTTATGGAAATACGAATAAGGATACTTTTGGAAACTTGATTATGTCGCATGAAAATTTTGTACAATGCATCTCATTATTAGAAACATTATTCCAAATGAATTTTGAGAAAGTTGCTACGGAATATAATATTGTTGAATCACTTATAAATATTAGTCAAACAACAGAATTTGTACATACCTACTTGTGTTGATTTTCCAATAAAATATTTAGTAAAACTTTTCTTCAGGGTACTACTATATTACACATTAAAATTTGTCAATAAAAATTTTAAAAATCATAACAAAATGAAAATTGTAATATGGAAAAACCAATAAATATTTTGTATAAAACTATAGTTTTATTCACTCATCAGTGTACTATTGTACAATATTTAAGAAAAAACATTTAACACGTTCAAGTCATTTTAAAACGTATGCACCTACGACTATGGTAAAATGAATCGTAAAACGATCCGTTCAAGGTTATCAAAAGCTCTGGCAATTTATGAATGAAATTTATGAGAGATACACTACTGGTTGGCTTATTTACTGTGTTACAACTATGTTGTGTGTCGTTACAACCACATGTTATTCCTACCCGTCTTTCTACACAAGTACACTTCATCCCCTTTTCAGATGGTGGTCTGTTATTTTTAAACTACTCTGTTGTCAAATGTCTTTTAATAATTGAATTGACGAATGTGCCCTAACATATACCCCCCCTTGAAAGACTCTAGTCCTTTCAACAAACATCTACTTATATCTGGCTACGAAATTAACTATTCATTTCAACAAAATCTTGTTGATACATAACAAAATGTTATGAACATACAAAAAATTAACCAAATAATTCATTAAAATACGGCTTCGACAAATGCTCGTATGATAATGTCATTCAACTGGTAAAGAACATCAGCTTCTAACTGACCTACAAACATCACCACTTCACACTTTGACATCAACCACTTGGCACACACCATTGTCATCACGATGCAGTCTAATAACTCTGCCTAAATACCAATCACATGCATGGGCGTTGTCACTCTTTATCATAACTAGTGAGCCGATCATTATTGATTCTTCTGACCTCTCTTTCCATTTAATATGTGTCTGAAGTTCACTCAAGTACTCCTTCTGCCACCTTTTCCAATAGTGTTGAGTAGCAGCTTGTAGTTTTTGCCATTTTGATAAACGGTTCTTGGACAAGTCAGTGATATCTAGCTCAGGTAGTTAACTTTCTCCCGATTAAGAAGTGTGCGGTAGTCGGAGCTGTTAAGTTCTTTGGGTCGGAAGACAATGGACAAAGTGGGCGGGAATGTAGGATACTCTCAATTTGAACCAATATTGTGTAAAAGTCTTCAAAAGTATATCAAGCGTTCCCAATCACCCGTTTCAAATAATGCTTGCAACTTTTGATCCCTGTCTCCCAAATATCTCCAAAATTCGGAGCTCGAGCTGGGATGAAAAGTTATCCTATCCCTCACCAACTCTTGGGCGACTTTTTCTGAATTAGCCTTTAGAAAATCGTGAACCTTACACAACTCATTGTTCACCCCAACATAATTGAGCCCATTATCTGAATAAATATATTTTGGTTTTCCACGTCTGCTCACAAATCTCTTAAACGCCGCTAGAAATGCGTCTGACAGAGGTTTTTTTGTGTGTGTTTGGGAGCCGTTCTGATGCCGGGAGCACTGCAGCCTGTTGGCTTTTTGTACTCTACTCCCACAGTTATTCCACCCATCCAGTTATCGCCGTACCTTCGAGTAGACGATATATATGTCCATTGGATGTGTGACATATACTTGGCATACTATACTATACTTGGCCATACTATACGGGTGGCACATTGTTTTATCAATTATCCTTTTCCCACGTGCTTTTTTATCCTTTGAATTGAATGGACCCCCAAAATCTGTGCCCACATTAAAGAATGGATAGTTGTTTGTCACTCCTACATTAGGTGAATATAAATATTTTGACGTAATAGGTTTGGCATTCAAACATGTTATAAAAGCTCTTATTATCTTTTTACACACATTACGCACTGAAACCGGCCAAAACATCTCGCGTATAGAACAAAGCTAATTTGAAACTCCGCAGTGCATTAATCTTTCGTGTTCGTATTTTGAAATTGAATCAGTTAAAATATGATCCTTCGGAAGAATTATCGGGTGTTTATTTGCGTGGGAAAGTTGTGATTTCTTTATTCTTCCACCTACCCTTGTCAAATTATTTTCAAAAATGGGCTTGAAGATAAAATTTTACTCCTTTTCTTGATTACACTTTCATTCATTAAAGCCTTATATTCTTCATGGAAACCATCCACTTGTGCCTGTGCTACTAACATATTGATATAATCCTTGATCTTATTTACACTAAGAGCAGTTGACTTATTCCTTTTATTCCATTTGGATTTAATACTCACAACATAACTTAAAACGTTTACCATTTTCATAGATGAAGAATATCTGCTTATGATTTCACTTAAAATACTATTACCCTTATGACTATTTGCATTGCACAATACTTCATTTCGAGATCAATAGGATCCTCTCTCAAGCTCCATTCTGTTTTATCCTTCAACAACCACTCAGGACCATGAAACCCTAAGTTGTTTTCGAACAAGTCTCTTGGAGTAACTCCTCTGGATAGCGCATCCGCTGGGTTTTCCTTAGACTGTACATGATGCCAACTATTTATTGGAGTGAGTGATTGGATTTCACTAACTCGGTTACCTACGAACGTTGACCATTTATTCGATTCACTTCTGTTCCAAGCCAAAGTGATTTTTGAATCGCACAAAATGATTCATTAAATTGAACCTCTAATGACTCCACCGTCCTTGACGACAAGTTACTAAGCACCACTGCACCTGATAACTCCAATCTGGGGAACCTTATTTTCTTCAGTGGAGTTTCTAGGGCTTCGCGCACAGAAGGTTACAGGCTACTTTTGTATCAGTGACACACTTAACATTTAAACACGCACCATAACCTTCATTTGGAGTATCACAGAACCCGTGTACTTCTATTTTACAATAATTGCATAGCATCGCAAGTCTTGGAATTTTATAATCATTAACATAATAATATGTCAACTGCTTTAAAAGGTCTGACCACTGGTTTGCTAAATCTTCGGGTACTTCTTTGCCCCATGGACATTGTAAGGCCCCTTAAAACCTACGCTCTGAACACCGTTACTTATGGCACAGCCGCGGCTAGTTTTCTTGCTACGCGCTGCTTGGTCGAGCTGTCTCATGAAGTGCTATGGCCTACCCACAAGCTTCTAAGGTCATTTCAAATGATTTTTATGTTGATGATTTGATCACCGGGTCAGTCTCTATACCCGAACTTATTTTATTATGTCAGCAAATCATTGAAATATTGTCCAATGGTTGTTTTCCTCTTCGTAAGTGGGTATCCAACGAGCCGTTAGTTCTGGACAGCATTCAGGAATCCATTACTTCTTCAAATATCACTCATTCCTTTGGACCAAACAAGAAACCGTTAAGTCTTCTCAGTCTTGCAACAATACAGGCTGAAATTATGCTGCAGCAGCTTTGGCTAGAAAGGTTGGGATGGGATCAATCTGAACCACTACATATAGAATACATACAGAATGGCTGAACGTATAGTCCTGCTAACCTTGTATCCCAAGGAATTATTTCACCAAAATTGAAGTCATCTTTCATTTGGTGGCATGGCCCTGGTTTTTTGGAACAGAAGGTCGATGACTGACCTTCTCAGCTTCCCAGCAATAATAGTGATGACACTCCTGACATTGAGCAAGCTAAACCTACAACTCACGTGGCTAGCATTCACAATGCATTTTATCAGAGGCATTGCTCACATATGAGGATTTCCAAACAATTTTAGTACAGATGGAAGAAATTTTTAACTCCAGGTATTTGAGTCCTGGAAGCATAAGCCTCATGCTTTTCTGTTCCAGATGATATTCGCGATAAAACTGCCCCTAGGGCAAAACCGCTAGCGTCCGTTGTCAAAATGGGATCTTTAGAAAAGTCTGGATATTGTAAGATAGGTTCGTTAGTAAGTAAATTTTTACAAGTTTCAAAGCATCTGATAAATTCAGCATTAAGTTCAATTTTTAAACAGAATGTCAAAGGTTTTGTCAGTCGGGCAAAGTCTTTTATAAATCGTTTATAATGACCAAGTAGACCTAAAAATGATTTTATTTCTCTGGTTGTTTTAGGTAATGGGTAACGTTATATTGCACAAATTTTATCTTGATTTGGTTTTATTCCGTTAGGTGTTACTAAATGACCAAGATAAGCAACTTCCTTTTCCAAGAATTCACATTTGTCGATTTGAATTTAAAAGTTTGTGTCTCTGAGTCTTTCAAATTCTGTCTAAATTTGTAATATGTTGTCTAAATAAACTGAGCATATTTCGTTTTGTAAACCCCTAATATTGTCTACAACTCGTTGAAATGTCGCAGGACTATTTTTTAGTCCAATCGGCATTCGAAGAGACTTATAATGTCCATTTTCGACATTCATTGCAGTTTTTTGGATATCTTCAGGATTCATCTACATTTGATGAAATCCGCTAGCAAAGTCTAAACTCGTAAAATAATTACATCTACCTAATTTGTCTAGTACGCGTTCGCCTATAGTTTTTTCATTTAATTTTCGGTTGCCTACTCCATTTCTTTTTGCCAGAAGAATCGGCTTTTTTCGTACTATCCAAATGTTTAGATGACCAGGGCGAGTTGCTAGGTCGAATAATCTTCTGATCTAACATGGATTTTATTTGTTTTTGCACTGCTTCTTTATGGATGAGGATATCTGTATGATATCGGTTATTCGTCCTTGGTTTGTATTGAATGTTTAATACAGTTAGTAAAAGTACACGGATTTCTTTGTGAAATATTCCTGAATATTTTTGAAAGTTTTACAATTTGATATCTCTAAACTATTCCCCAAGATATTAAACAAATATGTAAGTATCTTTGCCAACGACTATTTGATAATTTCAACATTTCACGTGTGCTTCTTCAACTATAATGACGTACATGATTCACCCGTGGATGATAGGTTTGGACAATGAAAAGGTCATATGACATAATTATTTTTTCTTTTATTTTTTTGGAATCGAACCTCAATAATGTTTTTTATTTTTTATTTCGACGTTTCGGTAGCGTTCCAGCTACCGTTTATATAATTCCCCCTGAGCATCCACCAATATGCTTATCAAACTGGCGAATCAAGAGACTAAGCGTTACACAACCTTGTTGAGAAAATCCCTTTACAACAAGGAGATTGCGGTGGCCATATTTCTTGACATTGAAGGAGCATTTGACAATGCACTACCGACCTCCATTGGTTCAGCTTTGACTGAAAAGGGCATCAAACCAGCCATTACCGGTTGGATATATGCCATGCTCACAAATACTATCTTCCCAATCTCCTCTCATTCTTGATGGATAACTTGCTTAGCGCTCTCGAAAGAGGAGTGGTAGAACTGCAAGCGTATGCAGACGACCTTGTCATCTTGGCAAGGACCAAGTCAGGAAGGGTAGCATATAATATCCTCCAAAAGACGTCCACAGTCGGTGTCAGAGGGAACAGATGTCTGTTACCCCTGGCAAAACTGTAATAGTTCCCTTCTCTAGGAAAAGGATTGGATATTTCCACTTTCCTACATATGAAACTTATTTGGAACGCTCATTTGTAATAAGTTATCCATAAGGCCAGACATGCCGCAGTATTTGTGGAAAGTTTTGGGGCTTGGGACCCAAACAAATATATATATGTGATGTTCGTTAGACCAATGATCACATATGGAGCTATTGCCAGGTGGCCAGAAGCTTTTCAGCGAACGGCCCAAGCAAAGCTCTCTGGTTTACAGAGACAGTCTTGTCTGGCAATTACTGGAGCTATCAGCTCCACACCGTCAGCAGCCATGGAAATCCTTCTAGACCTACCTCCTTTGCATATATTTTTGGAAAGAGAGGCTAGATGGACCTAGATGGACAGCATACAAAATTGTGCATATTTCTAAGTGCACAAATCAGGCTTGTACAGAACGAAGCAGAATGCTAGTGGACACTGAAAGTCACAGTATTCTGGGAATGACCTCTGACATAAAGCCTCCAACAGTAAACTACGAACTGCCTTACACCGTCCTGATTCCAAATAGAGATGAATGGGTCTTCCGTAAGGATGAACTATTAAGAGCAGACAGCTGTTGGTACACAGACGGTGTATACGGGCACAGACCTAGGACAGAAATTTCAACCTCTCCAGGATCCTATGCAACCGTATTTCAGGCGAAAATTTACGTCATTGCTTCTCATACATTGAACAATAAAAATTTTCTCGGGCAGCCAAGCGGCTTTGAAAGCACTTAGCTCTCGCCGTCTAACGTCGAAACTGGTTTTAGACTGCCAAAAAAAACTCACCTCAATAGGAGAACTCAATAAAGTATTGCTGGTCTGGACTTATCGGACCAGAACCTACAATTGGCATCGCAGTAAGTTTTTCCAAACAAACACTAAATAGCTTTGTTTTGTTAAGAAGCTGAATTTGTTTGGTGAAATCTGAATAGGTGTGAGCCACAATAGACTCTTACGAGTCGCAGTGGAGGGCCTTTTAGACCCACTCACCACAAACCTAACCTAACCTAGCCTCACCTAAGTGTGTATTTTCAATTGTCCACATTTAATTGAATATCTTCTAAAAATCACTACGAATAGTTATAAAACACGTTAAAATACATATTATTGCATGCAAGTTATATTTTTCACAGGAAATAAATATTGAGAAAATATTGAATAATTTGTTTGTAACAATTTCAGATAAGAATATGTTCTTGTTCCATATTTTTTCAAGCGTCCCGGATAAAGAATTGTTGAATTTTTCAATTGTATAGTCTTTAAAGAGTAATCTGCTGAAATTTGAGGTCATCCATTGGTGTCAAAAAGTCACCCCATTATCAATTAAAATGAAACCAATTTGATACAATTCACATCTCCACTTAAGGGAGAAAAGAACTTGACATTTACACGGAGAAATTTGATTGAAAAAAATATTAAAAAAATTCACTAACCGGGGCTCGAACCCGGCATTTACAGATCGAAAACAACCTTATGCGGCGCCTTTCCTCTTTGTGCTACAAGACCACGTGGTTGAACTAATTGCATAAATAGTATTTTTCTACTCTCACACTAGTAAATTCCATATTACCTACTATTTGGTTACTAAGTAAATGGATCATTACGGATACTGACACGTAATGACTAGCACGTAATAAAAAAAATTACGCTTCAGTTCTAGAAAAACAACAATTTATCACCAAAGCCTTGTCAGTCAATGGTTTCGAGTAACCATGGAAACGAGTTAGTAGAGGTTGTTTTGACGTTTAATAATTAATAAAACTCGCTGTCACTAGCTGTTAGTGTCAATGTACATGTTATTCATGCGTTTTATTTTTATTAATGGAGTTGTTCGTAGAAAAAGTATAGTACACAACTAGAGTTGTAAGCTTATTACATGCTTATAGAATTACAACACTCGCCGCTACGCGGCTCGTGCGCAACTTTTCTATTCGCATGTAATAAGCAACTTACTACTCTTGTTATGTAATATACTATTAGGTAGGTATGTTACTGTTATACAAAATCAGTAATGCACTATTGTAAGCAAAAATTAATAAGTTTAAATATGTATTTATCTACAACTGTCATGTAACGAGTACGATTTGACATTATTTTAAGTGTCATAATGACGTATATTACCGCACTAGTGCGTTTTTGAATACATTACCGCACTAGTGCATAATAATACCAGAATTAAATATTTAAAATAACACTGGAAGCTGTATTTTCAATTTCCGAAAGGAGATTGTCTTCGCTTGAACTCATTTTTATAGATTTTTGTTCATTCAACTTTGACAATTTACGTACGGTTAATAATACTAATAAACAGTTGTAGATAAAATTTTGTACGTAACACGTGTGATAGGAATTATTAACGCACTCATGTGATTACACGACTCGGCCTACGGTCTCGTCGTGCAAACTTCACATGCGTGCGTTAATAATGTCCATATCCCACTAATTACGTAAATAACTAATACCTTGGTCATTAAGTATTTTTGGTTTGGTGCTCGACATTTCTTTTGAAAACTGACGCAAAAGATTTAAACTGTCATAAAACACACGAATCTCTTGAAAACTGTCAATTATTCTACAGAAAATATTGGGTGTGCCTACTTGGGTATTTGGAAATCTAGATTTCTATTGGTCAATTTTTCAGTTTTATAATGAAAACCAGTGTTATAATGAGTATCATTGTGAAACTGAAAATTGGCATTTAATTAACAACTTATAGTATAGGAGTAGGAAAAACGCGTTAAAATATATTGCATACAAGTTATATTTTTTATAGGAAATAAATTTTGAAAAAAAATTGGGTAATTTGTTTGTAGATTTCAGATAAGGATAATAGGATAATGCTTTTGTTCCATATTTTTTCAAGCGTCCCGGATAAAGAATTGTTGAATTTTTTAAGAGAAATCTGCTGAAATTTGAGGTCAATAGTTTTGTACGATTTTTAAGCTGATCCTACATGTTGTACATGACCTATAAAAAAGGATTTCTTCCCTCGTCATAATGCAGGTTATTATCGCAATTCTTTATTTAACTACAAAAACGATGTCTAAGGTTTCCATATCAATGTTCACATCTAACGAAGAAACTATAAAACATCAACCATAATTTCCGAGGAAATTATTCTTCTTTGTTTTCATTCCTTCTCGTACTTCAATTTTGTGAAGAACGTAACACTGGATTGTTTGGTAAGTGCGAGTATGCTGTAGTCCATTTGTAGTGCATTTAGAACAAAATCACTCGAATAGAGTAATTTTTGGAGAGCACAACAGATATCGAGATGCGGTTTTATGCATTCTGGGGGAAAAATTGCATAGTCTACGTAAATGGCTCAGAAATCGTTACTCGGGAGTTTTCGAGGATGCTGAACTCGATTCTGGCTTTAGAATTACCAGGGGCCATTCAGGGGCACCTCTGCAGGGGTATCTGAGGGGTTCATTTTGGGGGAAAAATTGCATGGTCCATGGGAAGCGCTCCAAACTCGTTACTCGGCATCCCCGAAAACCCCCGAGTAACGGGTTTGGAGCGCTTCCCATGGACTATGCAATTTTTCTCCCAGAATGACCCACGGATACCCCTGCAAAGGTGTCCCTGAGCGCTACCAGGTAATCACAATGCCAGAATTAAATTCAGTATCCCGAAAGCCCCCGAATAACGAGTTTGGAGCGATTTTCATGCACGCTGCCATTCCTCCCCCAATTCACCCCCCGCACACCCCCACCGAGCCACTGAGTAATTCTAATGCCCGAATAACGGGCGATTTTTCCGAATTTCCAATCGTTCCCATAATGGTGCAAGTAATGATACAATTGGAAAATGCATTTTCCGGCCCAGAAGTCGTTTTTCAAAAAAGTGCTAACCCACATTCTAACCAGTCTATTCTGGGACCTTCCTGAACACAATGCAGAAAACCGCATCTCGATATCTGTCGTGCTCCAAATTTTCCTCTATTTTTCCTTAATGCCCTGGTCTACAACCCCAATTTATGATCTAAAAGTAAATCTCAATTCAGATCACCATCGCTTCCTTTTGATTAAAAGCAGTCGTCTGCTGTATGAAATGTGTAATTTGAAATCGACATTTGTAGCAAGATAACGAAAAAGGGTGATTTTGATATAGTGACAATGTAATTAATTAGCGGCTTATTCAATCATCTGAACAAGCTATGTTGAGAACAATAAATGTCATGAAAATAGCATAAACGTAAAAATTAAAATCAAATAGTTTTGAAAGGTTTTGATCTGGTTTTAGGGTAAACAGACCGTCCTAATTGAGTAGATTGATTTTAACGTTACCACAAATTATCATTTTATCACCTCGTTGCTCTACATAAGTGGAACATTTGTTCCCACTATTTACCTAATCGTTGTAACTAGTATAAGTAGTGCTAATTCATTTTAAATAAACAAAAGTCCGCTAATTACATTGAGGACCGCATACTTGATACCTCGAATTAAAAAAGCAAGCAAGAGAATGTCGACATCTCTCAGTTAAGTAAACGAAACTGTAATAGATAACCGTGAAATAATTAGTGAACTCTGAATGTTTTTTCAAACGATCGGAAAAATTCAATAACATGTTCAGGTGCGCTATAATGTTTTTGTTTGTTATGGTCCTTCTTAGGGATTCAAAAGAAACTTTGGAAGAAGATATGGGGAAACGAATATATCACTCAAATGGAGTTGAGAAGAGTTTGTCCAGAAAACGCCGCTATCTGACGTTTCCCCCAGGAAGTTCTCTACAACTTGGTCAGTACTCAACTTTTTCTCACATTTTTTTCTATTTATTCTGTGCGAGAAGTTGGTAAAACATTTTTTTTAATACACTTTATTCTTTTGTGCTTACCACCGTTAGAAACGAAATATCTTGGGTTTGTGAAGTAAATTACGAAATTGAATATAATACGGGGTGAGTCAGCAATATTTGAGTAGGTTTGAGTATAGCTCAGAGAATTCTGTATGGAAACAAAATTAATTCTCTACCACTAGATACTTATATATCGGCCTACAAATGCATATGTACACCGGGTGGCCAACTAAGAACGGCCGTCGGCCATATCTCATGAGTGGATTATAGCACAGGTTCGGGAAAAAATTTTTGTAATAAAAGTGGTCTCGAGAATAGCCTGAAAATTATTTTCAGAATTGTAGGTCCACCGCTAGAGGGCGTATACGACAGTTGAGATTTTAAAATGCCAAATTTTTCAAAATTTACTTTATTAAGGAGCATATTAAATACCATAATCAGATTCCTCGACAAATTCTGCATATTTTTAATATGACAAATTTAAATCTCTCTTCAAATAAGGGGATGGGAAAAGTGGGAATCTTGTTAAGAAAATACGCCTGTAATTCGGGTTCTGCGTGACCGATTTCAATAAACTTGATGTTGTTTGGAAGAGCTTTTTATGAACAATCGGAAATTTTTAAATATGAAGCAATCTGACTAGTAACATAAATGCTAGAGGGCGC